>CAUYPK010151847.1:0-35146 GCA_963574355.1 Loris lydekkerianus
CCTTAAATTTAAGTCCTTTATGCATCTTGAATCAATTTTTGTGAGTGGAGAAAGGTGCTAAACTACCTCTTTAATGCCAAAATTATAGCAAACTTTGACAATTTGTAGATTCTCCTCTACCACTAAATGTTCATCTGAGCAACAAGGTTCATGATCAGGGGAATAATGCAACATATACTGACTGAGAAAATGATATGCACCAGACACTATATTAAGTGCTAGGAATATAATGGTAAAATAAAACATATGTCATTTGTATTAAAAAAAAAAAAAAAACTTAAATTCTGCCTAGAAGATATCCTTGAGAGTCTACAGTATGGGTGGAGGATTAACAGATGTTTGGTATAAAACATAAACTCCCAAAAAATAAGTAAAAAAATTAAAGTTGGTCATTTATGGGCCAAAGGTGAGTCTATTATGAACCAAATATTGTAATTGATTCAAATCTGTACACACAAGGTTGAAGAAAAACAGAATTATAGAGAGAAAAAAGCCTGCTATCACTTGATGTGACTTTAATGAATGAATTTAGTCTTAGTGCTGATCCTGATTTACTAGGACTTCCTAGAAAACACAGCCACAAAATATTAATGCAACTGCTAGCTTTTAAAGACAGAGAAACTAAGATCCAAGGAGATTAAATAGCAAAACTCAAGATTAGATAAACAAATGGAATCAGAGATTGAATTAGGACAAAGGCAGCTTCTCAAGCCCAGGGTTCTTTCCACTAGATAACCTCACTTGTCTGTTTGAGTTTTAGTTCCTACTTAATAAAATAGTACTCCTGTATTTCATAATTATGAGGTTATAAAAAGTCCACGTACCATACAATGGAATACTATACAGCCATTTTTAAGAGTACATTGTAGAAGAGCATTGAATTATAAGGAATTATGTTCATGATGTATTGATTTTTTTTAGAAGGACATAAAATAATATGCCCCCTTTTTAATAAATATATGCACAGAAAATAGAAGATAGGAAACAGGCATGTTAAAATGTTAGCCTACCTATGGGTGGTGGGTTTTGTTAGTGATGTTCTCTTAAAATATACTATCTCCCTTATGATAGATAGTATATTTTATTAAAAAAACAAACAAACAACAACAACAAAAAAACTCCTTTAAACAGAAAGTAAGACTCTGGGTATAAACTCACAACAAAGTCAATTAGCAATATACATGATATCAGTCCTTCACTTCATTCTGTATTACATAGATAATCTTTATTATTATTATTATTTATATTATTGAGTAAATTTCATAAAACATAACAATGCTCTGAAAAGTTCTTTGTGCAAAGAGATTTAACCTCATCCTGAATGGAACATGGAATTTTTAGGACAGTGAGACTATGATGTCTGTTAATATAAAGGTGCATATACATCCTTAATACATTTATCACAACCTATAAAACTGTATAACACAAAAAATTAAGCCTAATGTAAATTTTAAAAAACCTTGTTCCCTAATATAAACTCTCTTCTCCAGCCAGATAAATCTAATCACTCTCCTCTACATCACTATTCAGTCCACTCATCCTTAAAAGCTGACAGGAGTTACTACTCTACCATCAAGAAGTCTTCCATGGGAACCTCTTCTCCATGGAACTTCCAACCCCTCCCCCTTCTCCATGGAACTCCCGAACACCATAAATTTGACATAACAAATACTATTGCTGTGTGGATGATTTTGAACTCTTACCTTCTCAGCTATTCAACTGTGTTATCATTAGTAGTAAATATTTAATAAAAACATGAAAATTTAGCTATCTAAACTCCTTAGCATCTAGCAATGTTCTAAACAAAGTATAGAAGGAATTATTAAAATTATTAGTTCAAACTTTATATTGAAAACATATAAAATTGACTTAATTTGACTTCTTTCATTATGGCTTTCAAAACCTTACAGGTTTATGAAAACTTATCTTTCCTCTATGCTCCTGATGTTTGGGGATTCTATACATCATGAGAATGACTTACAGATGTCAAAGGAATATGGTGCCTTTCACTTCTCTGTCCGCATAAGCAACATTGGTAACTTCAGAGAAAACTGGGGTGCCAGTATCAGTAGCCTAGTTGGTTCTGCTAGTCAAATGTCAATTTTCCTTAAATTTCAATATTCACAACTCCTAATCCTAGTCTTCAACCATTTTGGCTACCCTTCAACTATTTCAGGAAACTCTAGCTTAGTGACTGTGAAATCAGTATCCCAGCTGTATTTCAGGCCTCTGATTACTCCTAATGAGACTCTTGTAGGTACAAGGAAGAGGAGAGACTTGCTTATTGTTCTGAGCAAAACACACCTTAAACAATAAATAAACAAAAAGTTAAAAAGAAATATTTGAAACTTAATTGCACCTAAATGGAAAACATATGAGAAGACAGAGGAAATTAAAAATAATCACTGTGGAAGTCTCTTTAAAGATAACTTTTCAAAAATATAAACAAAATAAAAGCACAGCTTCCTTTGTTTTGGCATGGATATTTGCCCTTGTGCAAGAAAAATATTATACTTATTAGTAAAAAAACTTACTAATTACAAATAATATAAGAAATATGCTTCCAATTTTGATTTAAAAGTTTTTACAGCTATGTATAAAACATCCACATTTAGACACCTACAACTTAAATTCATTAATTAAACTTGGGCGATATCTTAATGACAATAAGATGTCCACAGGCTCAGAGTATACAGATCCCAAGGTGCATTCCCCCAGCAATAGGAATGGCTACTAACTGCCACACTCTACTAACACTGAGTCCATTTTACTTGGTAACTTCAGTTTAAATGCAACGAAGATCCTAAAACTATATTAGACTATGCTGGGTATTGAAGAAATCAAATCCTATAATTATATTAATAATGACAACAATAATAGCTATGGTAGATACCAATTATTTATCTACCTAACTTCTCTTTTCTCTCCCTTATCCCAGGAAACCCATCATGCTCCTTCTGACAATTGTTCTCTCCACCCATCATACTAAGCAGTTCTAGTGAGAACTACACATTAAAGTTTCAGAAACCCTTCACCATAGGTGGGTGTGGGATCCAACCTGTTTTGTTCATCAAAATCCTTCCGCTAGAATTTTTAGTGAAACTAGGAGTTGACAGTAATGTCTTCTTTGGTGGTAAAGCTTGGAAAAGCCAGGCAGATGTGAATTCGCTTTTATACTACAGAATACAAAAAAGGTAATCTTTGGTAGAAAAAAATGAGGTTGAAATAGAGAAATATGAGAGTAAGGATATAGGAGGGAGGGACTGATACAGTCTCCCAAATAGATTAAGAAGGGTTACTTTTACTTTCAACTAAAAGAATCCTAATTACCATGATAGCTACCCTTTGAGATTTACATTGTTTCCAGAAATTGGAATGAGCTGCATACATTAATTAATTATTATAACTATTCCATTAGCCAAGCATTAGTAGTTTCATAATTATGGAAAATAAAACTGAAGCTCAGAGGGAGTCTTTGACTAAAGTAATACATTTAGTTAATTGTTCAACTAGAGTTAGTCTTCCTGCCCTCATAGTTAAAGGTCATTTTCACTGTGAAATACCATTTCCAACCCACCTTCCAAACTCATTTTCCCAATGAAAAAAATGTAGTCAATCTGATATTAGAAATCATTAGTGTACTGAACCAAAAATCAATCGTCTTCTATAGGTTACATAAGTGATCCTGAACTCCTGGCAATAAATAGATAAGGCCATCAACTCCATATTCTAAAACTTCAACTAAACTGTTGTGATAATGAGGTTTCATGAATAAGCAAAATAAATTATAGACATTTTTGAAATAAATTCAACATTCTCTTTCATTAGGTAATATACTATTGAGCCAAAAAGCTCAGTACGTTTTTATTTCTAGAGAATACACAGCAATTCAATGTAGCAACTTATTTAAAAGCTATCTTCTCCATATTTTGTTTTATATTAGACGCTAAGAGATACACCAACTCAACAACAACAAAATCTCCCATGACTTATAGCCACTTGGAAGAATAGGATATATTAATACAAAGCTTAAGCATCTGAGTGACATATACTAGAAAGCATATTTTTCTTAAAATTATAAATTATAAAATTAAATTTTATATTGTCAGATGGTGGGGACATTTGTGCTGGGGGGAGAACAATAGCCTTGTGAAGGCTGTGATAGAATCTTTCAAAGCAGAGAGCAGATACAAGATACTGACACCCTTATTTCACCTACTATTCAGAGCCAATACAAAAGTTGTTATGGAGAGCCATGTGTGAAGTGCTGAGATGAGAATGGAATAAAAGGAAAAATGACAAGAAATATTCCAAACAAAATATATACAAAGAATACATTATTAATTTGACAGGAGAGGTAGACGAATATATATGTATCTACTTCTCCTATCAAATTAATGATGTTTAAATACATATAAAAGCAATTATGACATTCAAATTAAAGGTCTAGGTCCTGGAGAAAAGGGTGAGGTATGAAATAACTTGATTTCTTCTTCATTTCACATTACTTCCTCATAAATGACAGATTATGCTAATAAATCACTTGAGACACCTAACACCCATCAGAATTAGCAAAATGATGAAAGATAACAAGGGATAACAAGGATATGGAGAAAGGGGAACTCTTGAACACTGTTAATAGGAATATAATTTAGTATATTCAGTATGGAAAACACTATGGAAGTTCCTCAAAACATTAAAAAATACAACCACCATATGACCCAGCAATCTCAACTCTGAGTATATATTCAAAAGACATAAGATCAGTATGTCTGTGCATATACTGTGTACTCGTATACTTGCATTCCCGTGTTCATTGCAGTGTTATTCACAATAGCCAAGATATGGAATCAATCTAGGTGTCTATAAATGGATGAATGGATAAAGAAAAAAATGTACACACACACAATGGAATAGTATTCAGGCTTTAAAAAGAAGGAAATCCTATCATTTGTGACAACATGGATGAACTTGGAAAAAATTATGTTAAGTGAAAAAAGTCAGACACAGACAAATACTACTTTATCTCACTTATATGTGGAATCTAAAAAGTTGATCTCAGAGAAATAGACACTAGGATGGTGGTTACTGGAGTGATGGGGAATGGAGGGAAGATATTAGTCAAACAATACAAAATTTCAGTTAGATGGGAGGAACATCTATGGTATAAAATGGCGACTATAGATATTAAAGTTTTTTTTTTTTAATGTTGGGTGTGAATGTAAAGTGTTGTCAAACACAAAAATAACACTGTGAGATAACACATATGTTAATTAGCTAGATGTAGCCATTCCACCATGTATGTACACTTCAAAACATCATCCTATACACCAGCAGTTCTCAACCTGTGGGTTGCAACCCCTTTAGGGGTCAGATGACCCTTTCACAGGGGTTGCCTAATATCAGATATTTACATTACGATTCATAACAGTAGCAAAAGTTACAGTAATGAAGTAGCAACGAAAATAATTTAATGGTTGGGGGTCACCACAACATGAGGAACTGTATTAAAGGGTCGCGGCATTAGGAAGGTTGAGAACCACTGCTGTACACCATAAATGTATATAATTTTTACTTGTCAGGTAAACAAATAAATGAGCATAAACAAGAAAAATGCACAGGATAATGCCTCATGCACTGTGTTTCTTTAAAACTGAATGAGATATGGAATAAGAAAAAAAAAAAAAAACCTTGGCAGAGGTTCTTCATAATCCTTCTCCTCACACAATTGCTTATGAAATTTTAGAGTGATCTTTGACTCACTTTCACCAATATTCAATGTATCAGCAAATCATGTTGCCTCTGCCTTCAGCGTATATTTTACCATATCTTTCCACCTCCATCACTACCAGCCTACTCTAAGCCATATCCATGTGTCATCTGAAAACACTGCAATGTTTTTCACACAACCAACCATCATTCCTCTACCCAGCCATAAATCAGGCTAAACCATAAATCAGACCCTGTCCCTGCCTTGTTTAAAATCTTCCAATGGCCGGGATAAGATCTAAATATTTATCACAACACTGATTGACAAAGTAACCATTTAATTTCAGAGGATGAATGATTACCCTTGGAAGACCCACAAGTAAAAATACACATAATGCTTGTATTGGGTAAAAACAAATTCTTTGTATCTAAATCTCACTTGCTTTCACTTATTTACAATCCAAAAATATCTAACATTTTTGATCACCAGTCTCCCAAAAGTCAAGTCAAACAAGTCACACTAAAGAGTAATTTAGAGATGAATAAAACAGAACAAAAAAAAATTTTTTTTTCTTCAAAATATCTTGCTAAGCAGACTTTGGTTGATAACGTGAGGAATGAGTATAAGCTTATAAAGTTAGCATGAAACTTTGCCTCTGAAGTGTTCATGCTACCATTATTCATAAAATCGATCAATTATATACAAACAAATTCAGATCTCTAATTTTACTGGTGAAAATTTACAAAAAGGTACAAGTGAAACATTCTCATATCACAATATAATAGAAAGGCTTATCAAGTTGACTTTCAACATAGGGAAGGTTGTAGAGCAATGTTCGAAGAAATGGCTTGAACTGTGGTTCAGTTAATGCTGTACCAATAGCAACTTGCCAGATTTGCTAATGTTCTATGGCAGTGGTTCTCAACCTTCCTAATGCTGCAATGTATTTTCATTGTTAAAAAGGGGTCGCGACCCACAGGTTGAAAACTGCTGTTCTATGGTGATATAAGATGCTGTCATCAGAGAGCACTGAGTCAAGGGTATATACAACTAATATTTTTGCAACTTCTTATGAATCTTAAATTATTTTAAAAGTTTTTTAAAAGATGGGATATCCATATAATGAATACACAATGTATTTTAATTATATATTACGCATATAAACTCATTAAAGTACTTCTCCTCAGGACTGATACTAAGAAGTTTTGTTTTTAATATTTGGAATATTTACAATACAAGCAATGGAATCAGATAAACCAGGATAAAAATCCAGCCTCAGGAACTTCTAGCTTTATGAACTTAGAAAATTTACTTAACTTCTCCAGCCTCAGTTTTCATATCCATAAAATATAGATAATAATACCTAACAACATTGAGAGATTTAAATAAGATAATGCATGTAAAATGCATGGGAGAGACCTGACATAGAGCAAGCCTACATGATAAGAACTCAATAAATGGTAGCTAGCTAATGACTATGGATAGTTTTAATTAATAAAATTGAGCTTCTCTCAAAATAGCCTGTAGCTCAGACTCTGAATGAGGTTTTTTAACACATTCTTATAAGAAAAAATCCATTATATGGCTCCTGCCAAATTCCAACTTGCTAACCTTTTAGTTATAATTAAAGTTTCTCATTGATCCCTGTTAGAAATGCTTCACAGATCCTTTTGGGGATCAGAAAGTCACTTTCAACTCAAATTATCAAATCGGAATGAATAATCATTGTCCCAAATTTAGTCCTCTTCTAGTGAATGACACTGCCATCCATCTACACAAAACAGAAACCAAGAAAGCCCCTCATATCCCATGTGCCTTATAGATTTTATCTTCTGCCTCTAAATCTGCCTGATTTTCTTTATATCTCCTGCAGCTCCTGACTATAAGTTATACTATCTCTTGGTATCCCTAGATCCAGTTAGATTCCTCCTGTTGTCCACATTGTACCTGCAGTTATTTCTTTTACATATCAAGAGTGATTATAAGTGCTGCCTCCCATCCACACCACCTCCTTATAAACCTACTGCTTCATAATGCCCTTAGGGCAAAACCTGAAATTCTTCGTATGGCTAATGAATGTGGCCCTGACCTGTACTACTCCTTGAAAGCCCGCCATGCTCAGCCTCTGCTCTCCACATCCTCCACCATAGATGACTTTGTTCCTATGTTCTCCACTGCCCCATCCACCACAGAATCACCTCTTCATGTTTTCTCTTTCTTTTGCTTATTTCCAACCCTGTTTTTTCTTGCACTATAAGGATCATGTAATGAAGTAACCATTATTCCTGACACTGATGTGCTCCAATTAACTGTGACTCACTCCCAGCTTTGTTATGTGTACTTCCGTTATTGGTTTTCATTATTCTTTCTACTGTAGTCTAGGCACTTATCGAAAAAGACATATCATCTATATTACCATTTTCTGATCTCTACTTGTAACACCTTATCTTTCATCATTTTCATTTCCCAGTCTCATCTCCGTGTTATGACAGCTTGCCATCAGTTTGTTCTTCATATTAACTGTTCAGTTTGAAACTGCTGCGACTGTGTTCTTTACTGCCTCCAATGTATTATTAAATTTCGTACAATCCTTCATCTGTTTCATCTCTGTCCTATTTTATTTCTGTCTATATCTTAAGCAGCTACCTTTTCAATTCAGACTCTTGTTTTCTCACCTCAGACTTCATCTCTTATCTCACGGAATTTATATTTGGGGGGAATTTTATTGACAGCAATTAATAAAGTATTACTTCAAATTTACTCCTGGAATAAGCTAAGTTCCTCGCCTACCTTTTGTGTGTTTTTCTTCCTATTATTTTACAGAGATTATTAAGGTCCTTTATTTTTCCACTTTTTCCTCCTTGAATTATGAGGCTGAACCTAAAATTGAACTTTATATAGTAACAAAACCTCAGCAGAAGCAAATGAAACTACACAAAAGGTCCAAACGTACTGTCATTTCTTACCTCTCATTTCCTGAGGCAATGTCAGCTCCAAGACGTGTCCACGATTTCTTAGGATAAGCACCGTTAAGCTGAACTTTCCCATAAACCCCTAAAAAGAAAAAAAGCAACAGCAGCTAAGAAAAGTACTTCTGAGGAATCAAGGCCAGGTAATTAAACTAATTCCAGAGGTTATTGTGCAGAATTTGTGATAATCTATGTATGAAGGTGTCCATCTTATGAGAACAAAGAATATTTAAGTGCTCTATTTTACAAGAAGCATTCTCGTGTTGGATGTTTCAAATAAAGCATCTTAATTGTGGCAAAAAAGAAAGGATCATCCTATATGAGGATTTTGAAAATTATGAGCTATAATTTTTTTTTTTTTTTTTTATGGCAGGGTCTTGCTCTGTCTTCCAGTCTGGGTGCAGTGGCTTGACCATAGTTCACTATATCCTCCAACTCCAGGGCTCAAGGGATCCTCCTCCTTCAGCCTCCCAGCCTCTCTTTGCTGAGACTGCAGAGATATGCCACCATATCCAGAAAATGTATCTCTTTCTTATAGAGACAGCATCTTGCTATAATGCTCAAGCTGGTCGCAAACTCCTGGCCTCAGGTGATCCCCTCAGCCTCCCAAAGTACTAGAATTATAGATGTGAGCCACCATAGTTAGCCTGGATTTTGAAGTTTTGGAGTGTTTGTTTCTAACCTGCTGTTTTAATTTAGATAATTTTAGATAACATTTATCACTTTAGATAAATAAATATCCATATGTATGAACATACTCATATATATTAAGTTATTTTCTTCCTGTGTCCAAATGTATTTTCTGCACATCCCTGGATTGACACATTGATTTTATAGCAAGCCAGCAACCTAAACATTTTATAATTTCACAATTTTCAGCAGAAAGTTCATAATTGAAAGAAGTAAGCCAGGAAGGTACAAATTATATGCCTTAAATTTTCATTCGATGTGGACCCCCTAAAATGTTGCAATTAATTAGCACTCAACCATTTATATAAACATCCATAATTTTTCTATTCCATAATCAGAAAAAAAGTCATAAGAGAGTAAAACTAAAAATCAAGATAAATGAATGTAAAAATAATCTCACTTTCAGAAGATGTCCCGAAACCAATCTTTCATAGTAATCATTTCATAAAAATATTTCATCAGATACCATCATCATTTAAAATAAAAATTTATCTTTTTACTATCAGTTTAGTAAGCGAAGCAAAAAAGGATCCTAAAGTAACTTAAAGAGATTTCCAACTACAATGCTTATAACAAAAAGCAGTTCATGTCCTTAAATTTGAATTATCCAGAATATTCAATTGACCATAAAAGCAGATTTCTTGGTCATTTCCAATTATCAAAGGTTTACTATAAAATGACACCATTTCTTGGTTGTTTCAAGGAAGATTACAAAGGATTTAAAGGATTAAAATCTTCCACTTACTTATGATACTGCAAAAATTTAGGCATTCAATGAAAGAAATATTTCATTCTTTACTTCAATTTAGTGTTAGAGAAAATTTCAAAAACAAAAATTAGATCATGTGGCTGGATTCAGGGATCAGCACAGGCACAAAAGACTATGTCAGTTTAAAACTGCATCAATACTACATAATATTTATAGTTAATACTAAAGACACTTAGACTAGACTTTGGTGTATGACCAATGTGGATATAAATCCTAGTTTTGACATTATAAAGCTGTGTGGCCTCTACACGTCGTCCGTCATCCCTAAGTCTTAGTTTTCTCATCTCTAAAATGGACACTGCTCACAAGTGAGCTAGTAAGTAAAATAATAACTAAAAATGACCTAGACATGTACCTGAAATTTAGCACGTTCTACAAATGGTATTTCTCTACCACACACACATAAGCACACACGCACACATATTCTTATTTCATCTTTAAAAAAAAAATAAAAACTATATCGTACTCTTACCAATTGTTCCTGGATCAATACGAATTCCATCGAGACGGTCACAAAAGACTCCCTCTGAACCTCTAAGGAGAATCAGAAGCTTCTGTTCTTTTTCTAAGGGATTTTCTAAAGTACCTGTTTACAATGAAAAGTATAACATTCACAACAATTTATAACTAAAAGAAAGAAAAAGAAATTGTGATGTAATTTCAGGAATGCAAAGTAGACGTCATAAAGTAAACTCTATGGAGAAGAGCCAATAGTAACATAAATAAAATTAGAGTAGGAAAAAGATAAGAGTTAGTATACTTCTTTGAGTGATAGTGGATGATTATTCAGCAAATATTAACTCCTCTTTATCATGGCAAAGTGAACTTTCCTGACCTACTAATATTTACCCTGGTCATGTGACTTGTTTTGGCCAATGATCTTTGGGTGGGAGTGACAGTAATGCCAGTTCTCACTTAATGCCATAAGAGACTTGGCAAGTTTTCACCAAATCTCTTGCAATGATGCTTGCTACCATGAAAGGATAATTCCTTAAATGACCTCTGACATACGAATGTAGAAATACACAAAGCAAACCTGAATAGAACACACAAGCCAAGTCTCATTAAATCTAAACAGAAATATTTCTTCTTGTAAACTGCTAAGATTTAGAGATTATTTGTTACACACCATTACTATGGCAAAGCCTGCCTGATACACTGTCTATGGCTAGGTAATCCCCAAATTTCTTTATTCCATGCATTTTAGCATTTAATCTTCAAATCACACCTGACAAGTATGATTTTAATCTCTCCCAATTTTAAATATTCACATTTAAGAGGCTCAGAGGTTGAAAGATTTGTCTAAATGTATACAATTGTAGTAAAAGAGTTTATTTAAACAAAGGTCTGATTATGCTGTTTTCTTAAACAAAAGGTTGTTTTCTAAAACTAAATTCTTTTGGCACCATAAAGACATAAATACTTAAGGTTATGATAGATAGTAGTTGGAAATTACTTCTGACCTCATTCTATTGATATTAATGGTAGAGCATAGTTCTACCATTCTTTTACTGTGTGACAGGGAATTGTTCAAGAAATTTGCTGAAATAGCATTAATGAGTATGGACCAAAGAAATGAGTATGGACCAAAGAAAGTTATTTTCTTTGGAAAATATATCTGAGTACAGAAGATATTACCAAGTATCAATTGTTTAAGAAATAACTGATGATAGTCCTCAAATTATATACTGGATTAAACAGGTTTACAAAACTATCCTACCAAACGAGACTTTACAGTTTAAAACATAATTTAAAAGGATGTGGCAAATCAGTACAAAATAACTGTTTTGGTTTTCATTATGGTTAGTGATAATTCATGTAGCATAAAATCATTCCCTCCAGATGACGTTTCATAGATACCTGGTTAGCCAAAAGGCTCAAGGTGGGTTTGAAGCTTACTACATACATATCTTTATAGACCAATCTTCATAGCTGTTACTGTAGTAGGGGTTGGTGGGAGCAAGACTCAGAGAGGTAAGTAAATCTTCCTAGAGTCATATGGTCGGTTGTGTATCTCCAATAAGAGGCTAAGGTATGCTACGTCTCTGTGTAGGTAATGCTACTCCCCAGCTCAGAGGCCAATGCATCCTCTTAGCCAAAACAAAGACGTGTTGGATAGAAAGAAGGGACGCAAGGGAGGAAGAGACTAGTAAGTAAATGTGTGTGGTGCAGCTCTTATCTTGCAGTTATAAGTCTGTCCAGAAAGCCGTTTTCCAACTGTGATTTCATTTATTTCACGGAGGGTAGTTTAGAGTCTTGGAGGAAAAAAATGGCCTAGCATAAACAGATACCAGAGAGAAAAAAGTAGGACAGTTTTTGCCCTAGAGAAATGTATGCAAAGTCCCACAAAAAGAGTTCAGAGCTCCTCTAAAATCAAAGATTAAATCAATTATGCAACCAAAAACTGCAGCACATGCGGAGATTTCACAGAAAGTCTGGGCAAAATTAGCCTACTGTGATCTTTGATATCTGAAATGACCAGAGTTTGGCTTCCTTTTTGTAACTTAAGGAAAGGCAAAGATGGAGGATAGGGACTATGTAGAAAAAAAGCAAGGGTGACTGAAGAGAAGAAAATACATGCTATTCTAACAGTAAAATGCAATGCTTCTTTCAGAAGCAGGCGATTGAAAAGCTTGGAAAGCTAAGATCCTCATTTTATTCTCAAATCTATCAATCAAAGAAAGATGAGGCACTCTCTCCAGCATGGAATTTGTCCCTAACTGAGAGCAGTCAGTTAGTCCCTAACTAAGAGAAGATGCTAAGGATAATGTAATTTATCCTTGGTTTACCTTCGTCCACCTGCTCTATACCATAGCAAGAGGCATATTAAACCTGGTTGAAGTTATGTATTCATAATGAGAGGGAAAATAATTATCACTGTGCTGCAAAGACATTTCAGATGTCTTCATATGCATGAATTCATTTAATTCACACAACATATGATGAATATTGTGGAGGTTTCCATGAGGAAACTGAGGCAAGGAGCAGTACATAGTTATCAAGTGGTGAAGGTGGACCTTAGACTTAATAAGTACCATCCTAGCAGATGTGACTATGAAGAAATAGAAAAGAAGTAAAAAGAAGTTGATATTACATAGCATGATGGTGGGCAATGGAGGGGAAACAATATGTTCCAGATGCTAAAAACATCTGGGGAGATGGAAGAAAATAAGTTTTGTTACATGAAAAATAACCATTATAATGATTTAGGGAATATGGTACAAATGGACTGCATGAACTTCAAAAGGTAAGAAAAAGGGAAAAGGATGTTTTATTACTTATTAACTAAATTTCTGTGATGGTTTAGTTAATAAAGCAAATCTCTTTTGAAGGAATCACATATAAACCTAGAGCCCACTCTATCGACATAACTCCCCACACCTTGAACTAAGCTCATCCATACTGAATCATTTACCTTTCCCCTAACTCTCTCTCCTCTGTGCCCATGAGACTTCCCAGCCTTTTACATATACATCCTTTACCTTCATCTTGATTCACTCCTAATCATTCCCCAAAACATGGCTCCACTGTAACTTATTCTAAAACCCTTCAATGATCTTGGATTAGATGCCCCCCTTTTGTGCATAAAAGTGTCTATACCCCTTGCTGCAATAATTCTACTTCTAGAAACTTGTTCTAAAAAAGGAATATGGCTCATGTCAGCACTTTGAGATGCTGAGACAGGAGTATCATTTGAGGACAGAAGTTCAAAACCAGCTTGGGCAGCATAGAAAGATCCTGTTTACAAACACACATAAACTAGTATAATGTATGAACAAAGATTATGGCCTAGAGTTCTTCATTATAATGTTGTTTATTTATAATAGCAAACATTTGGAAACTCTTTGAACCAGCAAATAATTGGAAACATGTTTGTCCATTTAGAGCCCCTGCCACCCTCTTTGGTCTTTTTGACATGCTCAGTAGCTGAGCCACACAAACTCCCAAGCATTCCATGTGCTTCCTTGTCTTTCCTCCCTCTGTCTGAAACACCACCACTTCCCTTTTCTTCATGGTTAATCGGTACTTTCAAACCCAGCTCAAATACCACCTCTTCTGGAATTTTTCCTTGTCAAATATGTCTGGGTTGAGTGAACCTGAATAGGCTATCACAGGATACTGTGTTTTATGTCAATACATCTAAAACTATATTCTAAGTTTCTTTACTTGATACTGCCTTCTCTCAGTCAGCTTAGAGAAGAAACTATAGGTTTCTAGCAAAGCTTATTTGGAAATATTTTATTCCAGAGTGGTTAACTAGGGTAATTTTTATCAATCCTCCTGTACAAACAATTAGAAATAAAGATAAATATTCCATATTAATAAAAGACTATCTTCACTGGTAAGATATAACAATTTTAAACATATATGCACCTAGCATTATAGCGTCAACATGTATAAAGCAAAACTGACAGAACTACAAGGACAAACAGATATATCTACAATAACACCAGCAAAGTCAATAAAACTGCTCCTAGAATAAACAAAAAAATACAATAAGGAGACAGCAGTTTTGAATTAAAAAATTATGATGTAATGGGCATAGATGGAAAACTGGACCCATAAAGAATACACATTTTTTAAAGCATGCACAGACATTTAGAAAAATTGATCATATGATGACAATAAATCAGCTTAATAAATCTAAAAGGATTGGAATTACATAGCAATTTTTTTATGACCATGGTTCAATCAAAATTTAAAATGCATTAAAACGTTTTTAAAGTGAAGTGTATTAAAATAAAGGTTTTCCAATCATCAAAGGATACCATTAAAAAAATAAAAATGGAAGCTACAAAGATAAAAGATGTTTACAATCCTTAAACCCAACAAAAGATACATTCCAAAATATCTGACTTCAATACATCAATATAAAACAGATAAGTTGTTACTTAAAAAGGATAAGAGAATAGCTACTTTGCAAAATAAAATATTCTCAAATAAACAAAATATAAAAATGCTCAATTACATTAGAAGCATGAGAAAGAAAAATTTACTCACTAGTTTATAAAGTTTAATTGAGCTGTATGTTTTTATCTTGTACAATTTTTATGTACATGTGTATCATATTTCACATTCAATAAAAATTTATGAAGTGATTAATCAATTCTAAGATCAACAAGTTTTGCTGATCACAAAAGAATGGAAAAGTGGCCAAATTTTGGACACATTTTCTGAAGATATTGTTTTCAGGTGCTGTTCAGTGAATTCAAAGCAATAAATTTATATTTTTAAATAGTTTTACTTCTGAGTTAATCTTAAAATCACATAAATATCATGATTGTACAGAAAACACAGGCTTAAGAAATTAGCCCCCAAATCAATTTTATACATTTTTCCCTGCCCTTAGATGTAGGTTATATGGTTAGGACATTGGAAATTTAGCTTCTATGTAGAACCAAACTATTTTTTTCATATCTTGCTGTAGCTATTTTCTTCAGACCAAGGACTCCAGAATGTTCTTACTATCAGAGACTCAAGCTAGCAAATATTGATAGCAATGAACCAATTAAATTGTAGTACATAAGATTTTTCTGAATTGGCTTTTAATTTCTGGTGTACTTTTGACAGACTTATCATTAAAATGCCCTTCCCTTGTAGAATTGTTTCCATCTGAAAATAAATGGAGGGTGGAAGAGACTTGCAGCCCCATAAAGTAAGAACTGGTTATAAAAACAAGGAGGCATCATCAAATGAAAATGTCTATTCCTTTGGAGAGAGATTTTATTCAGCTGACAGATTTTTATAATCAATGAAGGCTCTCAATTTATCAACAATGGAATATTAAAATAAATATTGAAATATTCATTCACCACTTGTAAAAATGTATAAAAACCTCTATACCTTTAAGCACAAAATTGAACAGATGACTTCATTGCTATAAGCCTCAGTTTCCCCAACAGTAATATAGGCCCAATAAGAGCATCCATTTTTTTGTGAGACCTAAGTGATTTAGAGCTTGTCAATAGTTATATATAAAAATATATATAATATATTTAATATATTATAGTACAGTGTCTGCATATAATGCACATTTTAAAAAATTGTGGCTTAGTAGTTAAAAATAATAGTTGTAACAATGAAGATATGACATTTATTTCAAAATTAACCTTTCATTCTGGAAACTATTGAAAAATAAGGCAAGCTCTTTCCAACAAGTAATGTCCAATTCCTAACATACAAGAAACTAGACATTTCAAAGCAAAAATATTCAGTGATCACTTATTTGAATGTCTAGTCTAAGGAACTGTAGAGAAAACAAAGAAAATTTCTCTCCAACTGAACACTCTTGTGTTTTCTAATGAAGAAAATAAATCCCTCATTCATTCATTTATTCACTTTTTTCGTTAAAATGATTTGTTTTTATATCTATGCAAAATGAATTACTAAATAATGCTTAATAATTGTTGAGATTAAGTTTTTCATAATTAAATGAAATCAATGAAACTCTAAGAAATTTTATGTTGCTGTTACAGAGGTTCATGAATCAAAACTATAGTTTAAGAAACACTGATGTAGAAAATATTAAAATATTAAAGTAATAATGAATACAGCAAATGTGTATAGTGGAGAGCAAATGATGGCCCCATAGGAAAAAAGAACATTTATTTGTATTAGTATTTAGCATAAAAAAGTATATTTAAATATAATGTGAGGTTTTTCAGAGAACTAATATCCATCAGAAAAATGCTTAATCTGATTTTGAAATACATATTATTTAACTGTTAGCTGCCAGTCCTAAGGACTCTCCAAGCACAGAAATGGTTCACTGTTTACTCACCTGTAAGAGACAAAGCTTTTGTTCCTTTTAGATGTGTCCCTTTTGCTCATATAGTTAAATAAGTACAGTATTTAAAATTCATATCCCTTTCATATCACCTTTTTATTTTACCAGCTATTAGTCTCATTAAAGAACTGTTGGCATAAACACTGAGCAAACCATCTTCTATGCATATTTACATTTACTTTTTAAATGTGTAGGTATTTGTATTATTTTCCAATTATAAACTTGATAGAGGATTGATTTTTACTTAATCTATTATTTTTAAACAAATATCACCTA
The DNA here is from genome assembly GCA_963574355.1 of Loris lydekkerianus. Lineage (NCBI taxonomy): Eukaryota > Metazoa > Chordata > Mammalia > Primates > Lorisidae > Loris > Loris lydekkerianus. Next base: position 17,202 of record CAUYPK010151847.1, read on the forward strand.
TAAGATTCTCACTGGCTGCTAAATGGGTCTAACTAGTGGGTATTGTGGCTTTAGGCTGGAGGATATGTTTTAATCCACACTTTTCTCAGGTTTTTCTCCTTCTTACTTAATCATCCAATGAGCCTTACTGAACTGTCAGTTTAGAAGGCAATAAACTGCGTATGGATTTTTCTTCTTCTTTAGGATTTAGAAAGTCCCACTCACGGAAGCAATGAAAGAAACATCCATATGCCTCGCACTTCATTTCCTGGCAATCAAAGTCATGTGCTAATGATGACCTTAGGGTCCTGGCTGCAAATGTGAGACAGAGCTGGCAAATACCTATCACTGGCCCTGAAAAGCAATATGTGACGAGTTCTAAGATAAAGCCCAAGTTTCCAATACAAACTGAACGACTAAGCAGCGCATAATACAACCTGGTTGTGCCAGGCCAGAGAAAAACATGAAGTGCTGTGTCCCCAAAAAAGCCTATGGCTGGGGCACATCTTGCTGACTTAGGGATAAAGGAATGTTCTGTTAAGTTTTAAATATCCACAGGAGTATTTATTATGCAAATGTACATGTATAATGCAAATGAATTATATAGATTTGTATAACTGTATTACTATTTCATTTTGTTTATATGTAATCATATATTTATTTTATTATTTATAACAAATTATATACATTTATTATTACTGGTTATCCCCCTCTGAAGTCTTCCTATAAACTATTACAAAAGAGTTTTCTGGCCCCAATAACAATAACTCTCCATTTGTGTGTTTTACCACAACTAAAAATAATAAAGTGCTTACTGAGAACCATTCATATAATAATCACTAAATAAATGTAAATGCTAATAATTGCCATTATTTTTATACCACTATCATTAACAGTTGTCTCTGGGGGCCCATTGTGCTCTCAGACAGTGTCCTGATTATGGTTCAGTAAGCAGTCATCCTACCCATGATACGTCACATAGTCCCTTAGACATAGCGAATACTCAGGACATAATTGTTGAATAAATGAGGTGATTACAGTGTAAAAAAAAAAAGAGTTTTCTGTTTCTAATTTTCGAAGTATAATATTAAAACAGTCTTCATTAAGTTGAACATTTGACATCTAAAGTAAAAAGAAAACCATGTTAAAACACAGGAACAATGTCTCATTTAAAAGGACACACTGAAAAAAGGGATGAGTTCAGACAGCTATTTATGGACAAACATTTAAAACAAAAGTTTATTGAATAGGCTTTGAATTGGGGATTTTTTCTTTAAATCAGTCTCCTTGTCCTAGACGGACTGTAGAAATTGAAAATACTTTTGAGTTTTATGAGATCACCAATTTTTTCAAAGTTTTTCATTTGCTTTGCTCCTTTAATTAGTGGAGAAACATAATGTAGTCATTTAAACATGAACATTCTAATTTCTTCCACACAAATGTAGATATTTAAGTATGAGGAGACCAAATGTGTTACAAGAAAAAGGCATTGAACTGAAAGACAAACTTAGGTATTCACATTCATTTATGCATATATTAGTTAGTAATTATTAGAATCCTACTACAGAACAGGTGCTAGGCTTAAAAATGTTCTGATGAAGTCTATCATTTAATAAAGAGAAGACAGTCACAAAAACATACCATTTCACAGCAATAAAATGAATGTAGCAATGACATTATGAATAAGCTGAATGGACCAGAAGAAAAGATACACTTAAAATCTGCTAAATACAGACAGGAAAGAATTCACAGTAAAGGTAGTCCTTGGGCAAAGGCATCAAAAATAAGTATTTAAGGTAATGAAAAAAAACCCCAATCCTGGTCCTAGTCTTCACTTGCAATATAAGGTCTTGGAACAAATCAATAATCTCTCTGGGTCTGTTTCCTTATCAACAGTGAAACAGATGCTGCACACAATCACAGAGGTTTGCAATATCATAGCTATGAATCTACTATTGGGGAATTTTTGAGAAGTTTTACAATAAGTTGCTAAACTAATATTATAATTCAGGTCACTGAAAATGCTGTATTTATAAAAGTCCTCAGTTATTTTCTGTCTTCTTAAAGCCATACTCTAGAGATTATCACTAAATATCAACTTTCAGCAAAATTTGGACTTGTTTTTTCTTTAATAATTTATAAAGCAACATTTCATGTCTTAAAATGTAACTTAGATTATGAAACAATGATGTTCCCTATAAACTTACTATTTTATTCATTATTTTTCAACTACAGTGTCTGTCTCTCTGCTTCACAAGTATGCAAAACAACTTCCTACCTTAGGACTTGACACTAGCTTTTCCTCTGGTCTGAACTTCTCTTTGCAAGTCGAGCTTCTTCTTGTCTGTATGTTCTGAGGTCATACTAACATCAGAAATGTCTTTATGAAGTACCTTAATCTCTGGTGGCCAACATCCAAACTAGACCTCTCTTTAATTCATTTTTCTATTCAGTTTTCTTCAGAGTGTGTATTACCATTTAAATACATCTTGTGAATTTATTTTACTATTTCATTGCCTATTTCCTTCAACAAAACAATACAAGCAGCTTATCTACCTTGCTCACTGCTGAATATGTAAGTCCCAGGGAAAATGTCCGGCACTGAGTTGGCATTCAATGAAAGAGAAAGGGAAGAAGGGAAGAGGTCAGATGGAGAGGGAGGAAGGGAAAAATTTATAAATGGAACTTTGAAAAATCATCATATCAAAGGAATTAATTTCACCTTAATATCTATTTTTTCATTTCATAAACGAAAGCAAATTGCTCAAGAAAGAAATCCCATAGAGTTTTGAATATGGACAACTGTTCATTTTCAGTATGAGATTTGATATGTTCAATAATACCTCAGACTATGTTAAAGCTAAAAGAAAAGTTGTTAAATAATAGATAAATGATATTGAGCAAGTCACTGACCCCTAGCATCAGTATTCCCTTTTTGTTTGTTCTACATATAAAGTAACATTTTGTGTCAAAACTATATTTATCAGCCATTATAAAAAACAAAACCAGAATGAGATGGCCAATTTTCTTTGAGTACTCCTTTATTACAAATTACTTTTTCTGTTTCAATATATTTCATTTTCTTTTAATTCTAAGAGATATTTCTCTTCAATTCTCATTCCTGAGATCATCTACCACTCCCATCCTTCAAACGGTCTGGTCTGCCTCAAAATTTCAGCTTTGGTTATTTTTTCTTCTCTATTCCCAAACTCTGATTGGTCAATTTTATTCATACCTTTGATTTCACATTTGGGCTGATGACTCTTTTCTATTTATAAATATATTTATATATATATATACACATATATATAAATTTTATATTATATATAATATAGATTATATATATTTTTATATATAATATAATATATATTGTGTATATATATTTTATATATTTATATAATATATATAATGTGTATATATGTAAATTTATATATACATATACTATATATGTAAGCTATATATGTGTGTATATATGTAATATATACACATATAACACATATGTGTATTATCATATACATGACACTCATGTATATATATGAAATATATATATATAGCACTGATCTTCTCTCATGGGTTCTTTCTTTCACAAATCTACTTGTCCTCTTGGAGATATATTCTCTTTATGTTTTATGTGCTTTGTTCTGCAATAAATGTATTTTGACTGTGATTATTTAGCATTTGTGATCACTCCGTCATTAGGTAGGCACCAGTGCTCATTCATGGCACTGGAAACCAAGAACCAGGGCATATTCATCTCTAAAGGGACACCTCACATTGTTTTTCCATTTTAGAAAAAAGGATATAGAGACAGTTCCTCTAACTTGCACAGGGCCACTCAACTAAAATTGTATGGATAGGCTATTTCCCCATTGAAAGCTTCCAATGAAAGCTTAGATGTATCTTAATTCTTCAAAATGGTCATTATTTTCGAGTGATTTTTATCTCCTTGATAATTCTCTAATTCATTCTTACCTCTTTAACTCCAGTACATTAGTTCAATCCTTATAGGAGTATCCAACCTTTTTTCTTTTTCTGCCATACATTGGAAGAATAAGAGATGCCTTAGGCCACACAGTAAATACACAAAAACTAATAAAAGCTAATTAACAAAAACAAAAAGGTCTGGGTATACTTTTTGTGATATCTGACACTGCAGGTAAGCAAAAAACTTTTCACAAAAACAGTATGTGGCCCACAGGTCACAAATTGGACTCCCCTGCCTTGAAATTTCTTTCCTGAAACACTCAATATCCTTTTTACTATTTACTGTGTTCCTTTCATATACATCCCCCACACAGGCAGGAATAATCTTTCTAAGATCAAATCTAATCATATTACTTCCCTATTTAAAACTATTCGTGACTGTCCATTGCCTTTATAATACAATCCAAATTCCACAACATCGAGGATAAGGCAAAGAAGCTTCATCAGCTACCACCATTCTATTCAAATCCTGCAATTCAGACGTGCCCATTCCCTATAATTTCCTCAAGGTAGGATGCGTGTCTGTAAACACATGCTTGTTCTCATCTTTTCCTTTATCTCTAAGCTCCCTCCAGTTTGAAAGATATGACCCTTCCCATTGTGTTTTTACTTACTTGTCTGCTCTCTTTTATTGAGACACCTCTTGAAAGCTAGCATTCATGATTTCTATTTTTGCACACCCAGCATCTCACATATTTGGCACAAGATAGGCACTAAGTAAATGCAGGATGAATGAAAGAATGGACATACAAGTGAAATGCTTTAAGCTTATCTCAAGAGTATTATCAGACTAATGAGACAAGCACTGAACAAAGAATAAAATTGAGTTTGGCATTTGTGATACAGCTGTAGCCCTCTAAGCAAAGCTTTGATCTTAAACTTCCTTTCTAATTCTACCATCCTATGTGTGATTCTGCTCTACTAAAAGTCGATTGATACCTTTGCCAGCACCAGTTGACTTAAAAGCAGGGCCACCAAGAAATATAACTCCACAATGTTGGGACTTGGATCAAATGGCATCAGATAGCAGGCATATTCTGGCAGCACTCTGTGCCAGTGTCCACATCTATTAAGTTTGTTTACTAACTAGTCTTATTATCTATTTCATGTTGGGATTTCTTTAGGGTGTGGTAAAACTGGACAGATGGGTTGAAAGTCTTCCTTCAGGCATAATACACATAGGACTGGGCAGATGGGTTCCAATAAGCAACCTTTAGGCCTGGAACACATGGAAGAAGCAAGGAGTGACAGACTACACCATTATCTAGTGATGGGTAAAAAAGATAGTTAGAATAGAGAAATTTTAAAATGAGATTTGATATATATCAAGTACAACTAAGAAGTGACACAGTGTCACCCCTCTTCAAACGTACAGACTTTTTTTCAGGCAACGAGCTATATATTACAGTAGTAAATGCCCTCCAAAAGTTATGTACAACATTCAAAATGAGGAAATCCAACCACAGCGATAGAAGATGTTAATGTGCAATAAGTTTTTTAGTAATAAGATTTCATTTAATAGTTATATTAATTAGATGAGGATTATATAGTATTAAAATACATAGGCAAATGGTAGTAATCTGGGTGGAAAATCTCTGAATCCAGAAGGATTTCCCCAGTGTGAAAAGATAGACTAAAATAATAAAATAGAGAGATAAGTAAAAAATATTCTCCTTAAATTGCCCTAAAGCCTAAGGCAAAACAAAATAAGTCCTGCACAGTGTACAATGCAGAGGTGTGTGTTTACAGCAGAACATACAACAGAGTGAAAGTTAGAGTTGAAAATATAGTTGGCAGGACTAACAACCTAAAATAAGGTAGATTAATCTTTGGCTGTATTAATACAAGTATTGTATCAGGTGTGGCACCTGGAAGCTGGCTATGCTGGAGAGCTTCTACAGACTCCTCCATTTCTAAACTCTGCCTTTCTACCCTGCCCAGAGCCCCAGGATGCTGCTGATGTATTTCTACCGTATCAGGGAGTTCTCCTCTACTCTGACTTCCGGTTGGGTGTGCCAAAAGGTAACATGAGCAGAAGACAGGAGGGAGGCAAGAGAGCAAGGTCAGGATATTTATTCCCCTGGTTCCCTCCTTGTAGTGACTGAGTCTCAGCCACAGAAAGGCCGTGCTTCTGTCTGGCAACCATCTGCAGGAAACCAGAAAAGTGGCCAAAAAGATGGAATCTGAGAAGCTGAGCTGGAGTAATACAGCTCACTTTCTTTGCCCAGCCCACGTTCTTTCCTCACACACTTTCCACGATTATCTAGTTAAGCTTTCTCCATGATTGTAAGGATGTTTATTGCAAAAGATTTGGGGAGAGGTAGTAACACTTTGACAATAAGTGTCATTATGTTGTTAGAGTCAAGTTTACTTCTATGTTGTTTCCGTCGATGATTCTTTTAGATAAAGTTAAAATTTTCTAGATTTCCTTGTATCCCATTAAAAAAAAAAAAAAAATCTGTTAGAATTGTAACTGAGGCAGAACAGATTTGAGAAAATAACTCTTGATGTTGTCCAGATTGCTGGCTCTCTGACAATCAAGCTTGTAGGATCAAATCCCTATCTCTGCATTTGACTGACAGTGACATGTGGACCCTCTTTATCCCTACAGACCTCCCTGTCCACCTCTGGATTCCAGTAATAACTTCATTTTCTCTCCCTTTACAACAAGGGGTAGTAAGAACCCAAATTTCCTAGCCCCGAGATATGCCCCTTCTCATTTGGATTTTTCTGAATATTTCCTTCATGTAAATCTCGAGTTGACAGATTCATATGATATCCATTTCCTATAGGTACCTCGACAAATAAACTAACATTTATTGAACACCTATTATATCCCAAGCACTCATTTACAGTTAATGATTTCAACATCCCTCTGAGAAAGGTTCTATTATTAACATGTGTGTGCTGAAGATGAGGAAATGAAGGGGCCCAGAGTTTGACTTGCTTAAGGTCAAACATCAAGTAAGTGATGGAGGTGGATTGGGGCCCACACCATCTCACTTAGAGCCCTGATTTCCGTTGCTACACTCATCTCACTGTTTAGAAGAGGTCAGATCCCACCTTGGAATAGTATTTTCACCCAGGCTTTCAGAAAAATTACACCAAGTTGTGTTTATAGGCAATGCCAGGAAGAATGAGGGGATTTTGTAACTCTGAGAAATAGTAGACTGCAAATTAGGAAAGTCTTTCTGAAAAGCAATTCGGCAGTTATGGATCAAGGACCTTAAGTCTGGTTTCCCAGGGAACTAAGTTAAGGCAATGATTGAAATCCTATTGTGAGTTAGTTGATCAGAAAATATCAAATCTATCCTATGATATCTTCTGAAAGAGTGAGCCACAGGTATATGTTTATATCCTTGTCTGCAATGGACAGCAACATAAGCACCATGGGACCAGAGACACGGCCTGCTGGCAGTGCGTGGGCATGGAGAATGACCAACATAACTCACCTCTGGCCACCTCTGAAGCTTGCCAAGAAAGAGCTTCACTAGTAAACTCACTCCTTGGATTCCCCCCCCCCAACTCTATTAAGCAACTGACTTGATAATACCACCAATTTCCCAGAGCACTTTCTCCCAGAGTGTAATTCCCAACACACTCTCTATACTTATGCCTTTACTCACCGACTTTCAGCTCCCCACCTGCAATGACCATGCATGCCACACTCAGAACATTGCTTCTGTCCACAGGGAAATCTAAAGTCCCCATCACATAGAGGCCTCTGAGGAATGGAAGGTCTGTATCCACAAGGACAGTCCTGTCTATGGAAGAAAAAGAAATTGCTCAGATATGTGAGTAAAAGAATAATGAGTAAAAGAACTACTTTCTTTCTTCTCATAACTTATCCTGGTGTTCTAGAAGTTCAAGAGCTGCATACACTACTACCTATGCCAGCCCAGATACAGAAACTGAAAGAACAAATAGTCTGCCAAAGGCTAAGTCTTACTGAAAGGAAACAAAAGCCATGATTAATAAACAGTCATTGCTTAACACATCAAGTGTTATGGTCAAAATGCATTGCTTATGTACCATACAGTTGCCCTAAGCTGACTACAGTGCAGACACACAGATCAAATAAGCCCCCTAACCTTTGTCCCTGTTCTTCACTTTTGTTTCTAATTTCAGGGAGACATAGAATAGCAAATATACTATGACCTTGACCAACAAAGGCAGCATATTTGGCTATGAATCCTAGCTCTGCTGCTGAGTAGCCATGCAGGCCAACAACTTTTTCTCTCTGCGCCTGTTATCTCATCTGTAGAATGGGGATAATAATAAAAGTATCTGCTTCATCCACGGAATTTTTATGAGGATTAAATGAGTTAAAAGATCTAAAATGAACATTCAATATTAGTAAGCCATCTGCAATTCACTAACTTCCACTGAGTAAGGCAAAGTCCATGTGCTTACTCGGTAAATACTGGATATTAGCATTACCCTCACTGCTGTCCATTAGCATGGCATGCATAGAGCTCACTGGGAAACTGAAAACTGTTATTCTTCATCCCCCCTTCCATAAAAGTTGTTTCAATATAACTTGAGAAGAAAAACATCATAGATTTTTGTCTTAAATTAACCATAGAGTAATATATGAATAAAATATTCTCATTTACTTACTTACTTTTCATTGCTGAAGATTCATTGAGGTTGCAGAGAACCAGGTTGCACTGATTACATTTGTTAGATAAAGTCCCTCTTATGATTGTGTCTCACCGTTTAGAACAGTAAATATTTCATGTATGTCAAAGCATTGAGTGTTAATTTCTGAAGCATGGTAGTAATTCAATATAATTAAAAATATCAAATAATAAAGGTTCCTGCTTTAATACCAAACAGCATAATCACTGACATATACAAAGAGATTTTCAAAGAATTCTTTTGTGGGCATAATCTTTCATTCTAGGAAATAATGCACCAAGCTGTTCTTAAGCTCCTGTCCGAGCAAGTTAACTTATCATGTCCTTGCCTGCTACACTAGTTATCAGACCCACTATGCTCTCCTATGGCAGAGACTATAGGGTTGTAAACCAACATTTCTCTTTTTCTCCTGTATTCACAGCCTACAGTTTCCATGAAGCCATGTCTGAGCTATAGCCTATAATATATAGAGACAGAATTAAAGCATGACGTCTCTGGGTGGTCCATAGCTTTTGCATGCCCTCTCCCTCCCCTCTTCTCTCAGTTGGATGTGGCTTGGTGGTTCTCAGAGCATGGTAGAGGTCCATTAGGATGCCGTGCCAGCTTTAGTTCTGTTAGTAAGCTATCCCCTCCCCTTAGTGGCTCCCCCACTTCCCCTGGGGAAACAACCTTCCTCTTTCATGACCAATGACACTTTGTACACATTCCTATCTGAGCAATACAACACATTATTCAAATATATACACACAGTGTGTGTAAGAAGGTATCTGTCAATGGGCTGATCCTCAGTGTAATTATGTCTTTCTCTCCCACTATTACTTCCTTAAGGGAAAAGACAATCCTTCCATTTTTTTAAATCCTTAGGGTTTATTTTAATGTTGAAGATTAAAAACACTGAATAAATGTTGCCCAGATCTGTTGAGTTTGATTTCCTACATACCTTAATTTTGTGAATTTGTGAGTGACTAATACAAAATGAATGACAAGGCTACACAGGTTAAAAAAAAACAAAAAACATATATATATATATGTATATGTATATATACATCGATCTCATTTCTGGTACTTTTCTTTTTTTTTATTAGTATTATTATTAGGGATTCACTGAGGGTACAAAGAACCAGGTTACACTGATTGCATTTGTTAGATAAAGACCCTCTTATAATTGTGTCTTAACCCCAAAAGGTGTACCACTTTTCAAAACATTCAAACAAAGAAGTAAAATACCTAGAGAATGTTCTAGGTTTAGCATATATTTTGTGAGTTCAAGACTTTAAGATAAAAATTATTTAAAGAAAATGTCCTTTAAAATAAGAGTTCTTAAATAGTCATTATAAATAAGAGCTGTTGGCCAGGCATGGTGACTCATGCCTGTAATCCTAGCACTCTAGAAAGTTGAAGTGAGAGGATCCTTTGAGGTCAGAAGTTTAAGGCCAGTCTGAGCAACAGTGAAATCCCCTTCTCTATTAAAAATAGAGAAAATTGCCCAGGCTTGGTGGCACATTGGCTATAGTCCCAGCTACTAGGAATCTGAGACAGAAGGATTGCTAATGCCAAGAGTTGAGGTTGCAGCAAGCAAGCAATGATGACACCACTGCAGCCCAGCAGAGAGACAGAGAGAGACTCTGTCTAAAAAAAAAAAAAAAAAAAAGGAGTTCTATACAAATAGTTTTTGACTTTTCCAATCTATGGCCCATTCTACCAGTGTAAAGCTATTGAACCTGATTATATAAAACAATAAAATTTGTTCAATAAATGCTTTCTCTCATCCACAGAGTATTCACATATACACATAAATGTATGATAGCAGGTGATTTTGTTTTTGAACATGCTTTGTGGCTAATATATGACATGTATGCACAATTTAAAATTTATCCCTTTGTTCTTTACCACATACCCTCTTAGGAGAAATTTTTCCTTTTAATTGCCCTACTAACTCCAAATATGTCAACAAATTTTCATGAATCACAGACAGACTATTTATTTGAATCCCCAAGTACAGAGACTATACTTGGGAATTAAAATAATATTTTAATATTTTATTTTCTCATTCTTATTTTCTTGGGACCTAGAACAATATCTAGCACATAGTGGGTGCAGAAAAATAACATCAAACAACACAAATGCACATGCATACACATACAATTCAATAGCTAGCATAGGACAAGTATTAGGATGAAGACAAAAGTAGAAACAAAGCTCAGATGTCTTCTGTGCCACATTTTTCACTTATAAACTTCCTGGATCCATCTGTCTACCTCTTCTTTTTCTTTCCTTTCCTTTCTCACAATGTACCAAATTTTATTAGGTGGTGAGAATTCAAAGATGAGTGAGAGATGTTTCCTATCATCAGATGAAGACAGATACACAAATAAATATGATATACTCTTTAACTATATTATAAAGGTTGACTTTATCTTCACTCCTAGCTACTTCAAACTGGAAAGTCTATGAATCTGCCTATAAAAATAAAATTCTGATAAAATGGAAAAACCGGACACCTTATGGAAATTTTTATAAATGAAGTCCCCCTCTATCACCTTAGAAGAGATTTCAGCTATAGCTGCTAGTGACACAAAGTGTTTACCGTAAAGTAGCCTTCAGAGTAGCTCACCTGCAGTCCACACTCACTAGCCCTCAGCCATAATGACACAGAGCTTTCCCTCTTTTGCAGGTATAGAAAGTTGGCACCATAAGCCACAATTTCTAGAAGTAGCAACCTTTCCATGAAATTCCTCAAGATTTCTCAAAGTAATCACTCAGAAATGGTCTTTGTACAACCCACATCATAAACATAAATGATGGATCACCTTTAATTTAACCATGGCCCAGTGCTTGTCACCTTGTCCTGCCTTGGCCACAGCTATTCCATCCTATTTTGTCAATGACCAATCTATCCTACTTGAGAGAATGATCACTAGCATATGGAGGGAACCATCTGGAATTTCTGTTGCTCAATGGGAGGCTGATGGGGGAGCTGATCTGGAAAGAGGCTCCAAAAAGAATTAATGAGTTCCAGATGTAATTAAAGACTGCTTTTCCCCCCATAGGGGCTCAGGACCAGCCATGGCGTGGTGCCTCTTGGTTCCGAATTACACCCTCTAACCACTTGTTCATCTATCAAACACTAAACACCCACCATCTTTATGCTAGTATCTTTTACCAAGCAGTGTTTTTTTTATTTTCTAAAAGTATCATGTTTTGACAATTAGAAGAAAAAAGCCTTAGAAATACTGTCAGAAAAATTAACTCTAAGGTGAATCTCCTTAATTTCTCTCTGCACTAAATGCAACAACAGCAAAAATGACAACACAGAAGATTCCGTCTTTTATTACAAAAGCAGTAGTGACTCTTAAGACCAGAAAACCTGAGCCAAACTGAAAGACAGATGTCTCTGACAAAGGGCTAGAGCTTCTTTTGTGTCAGGAATAATTTGACTACCACAGTTAGAAAGCATTCCAAATAATTGCAACATTGGATTTAAATCCACTTCTTTTTCCTAGCTAACTTAGGGAATCAAGGTCAATGCTCACCATTGTGGAACATTCCAAGGGTCTAACACTTGTCTAAATCCTATAGAAATGAGATCAAGGGCAAAGGGCACAAGTCCTGGGAATAATGATGGGGTCACATGAAGAAGCATAATTTAGGTCAGGCAGACCCACTGCTTGTATGGTACTCACTGTGTTAGGCCCCATAACTTGGGTGGTGAAGACAGCTCCCACTACAACCCTGCTATTGTCAGGAACCCAGCCTATACCAACTTTGGGCAGTTCAGACGTCTGACTGAGGGCAATGGCATGCAGAGGCAGGGCAGGACGTACAAGGACTGGCTGTGAGCTTGTTGTTTTCCTGTATCGTCTATCATTAATGGATTTGTTTCTCCATTCAGCCTTGGCCTTAATATTTTCCTATAAATATGTGAACCAAAGAAAAAGTAAATTTTAATGTCACTTGAATCACTATTAAATGATCTAATTTTCCATTTTTAAAAGAGTATTTTTAGCTCAAAAGTGAGTTCTCTAGCTACTTTAAATATACATTTTACACAGTGATTAGGGGTGTTTTCTTTCCTTTGTGGTCTTATTTAATTTTTGGAGAATCTAACAATTTATTCCACTAGTCTATCATAATTTATAAAGATGGATGATATACCCAAGCAAAGTACTCCTGAAATAGAATGGAAGCTTGCATACATAAACAGTTCACAGGGATGAAAGATTAATGTGATTGGAAATTAGTGCCAAGTAGACTAATTTACTGAGATGGCATTCACTTCTCAAGTTTATTCTCTTGTAGAAAACGCTGAACAAAGAAGAGCTAGAAGATAAGGATGCTTCCCTCTATAAACAAGCACTTTACAAAGAGCTGCCAACTGTACAGCCTGCCTTTTTATCATACCATACAGGTGATTTCTTTGTTCTATCCTGCCTATCCCTGTTTTTTTGTACTGGTCTTAAAAATAGGCAGAAAAGGCAGTTTTCAAAGTGCCCAGAGGCCCATAATTCAAGACTAAATGCCAGTTTCCTAACACCTTGAAGAAAAACCATCTGCCTACCTGGGGTGGGGTGTGTGTGTGTGTGTGAGAGAGATAGAGATAGAGATAGAGATAGAGAGAGAGAGAGAGAGAGAGAGAGAGAGAAGAGGAGAGAAAGGGAGGGGAAAAGAGAAAAATAGCTTTTCTCATTCTCACCTGGTGGGAAGAGGCCTATTTAAACTTTGGATAATAAATCCCCCTCCCGTTCCCCACATACACTCTCACTGGTGTCTTTCTCAATCACACACAGACGCATAACTCCTATAGTAGAATCGACATTTTAAATTATGATATTTTAATTGATCAATAAAATGTTTAACATACAATGTTTATTTCTTCCTCTAGTCTACACCATCTGTTCTTCAAAAATATTTTGAATCTATTTAATAAGGAAGGTTTTTAAGTAAAATTGCCGAGTATATCAGATCAATCCTCTGCATCTCAAATTCTGAAAGGAAAATACCAGAAGGTGCTGCTGTTTTCATAAAAATAGAAAAGAATCAGTGCTTTCTCTCATCTCAGGCTGTCTTTATTACTGCTATGTTTAATCTAGAGATGGTGTTATTCTGCTGGTCTTTCCCCAAGACCTCAAAGAATCTAGAGTGAATAATTTAGCATTGCTATTTAAAATAAGGAGTATGATAATAATCTGCTTGCTCAAATGGTTCAAGTCTAAAATTTAAAAAAAAAAAAAAAAGAAAAAAAAAAGACCTTGCAATCCCCAAAAGACCTAAAAATAAAGAATATGTATTTTCACAATAAATCTTAGGTCAGGTGTTAAACTACAGTCTGTCACCTACTTCATTACTTTTGTACATTGTTAATGAATCCCAACTAACTTGAAGTTTGGGATTAAAAAGTCTTTCTCCACACATGCCAGGGTCTAAGTGGCTCTCCAGCCCCCTTCGTTTCTCAGCTGTGCTTCCATTCCCTCCAGGCTCTCCTCACCTCACTGGTATGTGATCATGTACAGAAATAATACTTCATTGAGCTGAGAGTAAAGATTAGGTGAAATAGCATGTACACAAGCACTACAGTGACTGCCACATGACAACTATACCAGCTATCACTTTCATATGCCCAACATCTATTTTTGAGAGCTCACTATATACCTGTCACTTCATTTTTGTATGAACCAAAATGACACAGCCCCTAACCTCATTAAACCTACAATTTTGTGGAGGAAAATAGGCATCCATGCACAATTGTCCAAATAACTATGTAGGCGCAGATTGGTAAGAAGAAAAATGCATAATGCCATGAGAGTAACTGTGAAGTGTGAAGGGTGACAGGGCTGAGCCCTTTTAGGTGAGCAGCAGTTAACCAGGCACAGAGCTGCTCCAGAGAGAGGAGGCAGGATATATGGAAAGTGAGAAGTGGGAAAGAGCCCACACATTCTAAAGACTGGAAAAACAGCAGGAGTGCCTGCTCTGCGGAATCTGGAGGACAGTGGTGAGAGGTGAGCCCGGGTGGGTAAGCAGCAAAGCAGATCAGGAAGGGTCCCAGAGGCCCATATCCAAGAATGGAAGTAAGTCATGAAAGAGTGCTCAGCACGGAAATTACACAACCAATTTATATCTGTACAAGAACACTCTAATTGCAGTGAGAGAGAACAGAGAAGTACCAGGGTGGCAGGTGGGCAGTGAAAAGGCATTCGACTGTTTCACCCAAGAGGTGATGAGGCACAGATTAGGGGATAAGAGAGGAGATTAAAAAATGAATGTTGGAGTAACATTTAGGAAGCAGAATAGTCAATATTGGTTGAAGTATCAAGAATACCTTTTGACAATCAGTAATGAGACAATGCCAGGAACTGGAATGGGAAGGTGGGAAGAAGGGCAGATGATTGCACAGTGGACAGAATTAGAGGATTCTCTCCAGGGTATTTTATTTTATTTTATTTTATTTTTTTATATTAAATCATAGCTGTGTACATTAATGCGATCATGGGGCACCATACACTAGTTTCATAGACCATTTGACACATTTTCATCACACTGGTTAACATAGCCTTCCTGACATTTGAGATGCCTGTATGTCTCCATGATGGAGATGTCAAGTGAACAGTTGATATTTGGAAAAAGAGAAAACATTTATATGGTTTCTAAGAGTGTTGATGGTTTCACAAATAGCAAATTTATGTTCTCAAAAATCCTCAAGGAAGCAAAGACAGAATGAAAACAATTAGTATCTAGAAGCAGAAGTGGGCTCAAAGGAAATGTTTTAATTGTATAGAACATACTGTTAAAATGTGCGTTTACTGACAGGAAGTGTCCTGTAGAGCGGAAAGACTGTAGACCAGGAAGAGGAAGGAAAGAGGCTGAGGCCCCTGAAAGGGAGGAGCAGCATAGTATACAGAGAACACATGGTGGGGTTATATTTGAAGGAAGCTAAACCCTCTTATACAATAGGAGGGAAGAATGAGAAGACAAGGCATTGTAAACTACATGCACTTGTCTCCTTTCCCGAGGATCTGGAGGATTGGTACCAAGAGTAAAAAGTACTGGATCACATGTAGGTCTACTTTAAATTCCTTGAGGTATCTCCATACTACTTTCCATAGAAGTTGTACTAGTTTGCAGTCCCACCAGTTCCTTTCTCTTTGTATCCATGCCAACATCTGTTGTTTAGGAATTTTTTTTTATATAAAAGCCATTTTCATTAGAATTAAGTGATACCTCATTGTGTTTTTAATTTGTATTTCCCTTATGATTAGAGACATAGTATTTTTTCACCTCTATCAGCTGTTAGTCTATCTTCTTTTGAAAAGATTTGTTTATGACTTTTGCCCACTTTTTAGGGGATTGTTTTAGTTTTTCTTGCTGATTAGCTTGAATTCTTTATAGATTCTGGTTCTTAGCCCATCACCAAATGTGCAGCAAGCAAATATTTTATCTCATTCTGTAGGTTGTCTACACACTTTATTGATTGGTTTCTCCACTATGCATAAACATTTTAATTTAATCAGGTCTTGTTTGTTAATTTTTGCTGTTGCTGTGATTTCCTTATGGGTCTTCTTCATGAATTCTTTGCCTAAGTCAATGTCTATAAGACCTTTTTCCAACATTTTCATCTACAGTTCTATCGTTTCACACCTTAGGTTTAAGTCTGTTATCCATTGTGAATTAATTTTTGTGAGAGGTACAGGTCCTATTTCAATCTTCTTCATGTGGCTAACTAATTTTTCCAGCACCAATTATTAAATAGGGATTTTTTTGCCCTGTGTGTGTTATTTTCTGCCTTGTCAAAGATCAGATGGCAATATGAGGATGGTTTTATATCTAGGGATACTTCAAAGAATTAAAAGTAGACCTACCATTTGATCTAGCAATCCCACTATTGGGGATAGACTGAAAGGAAAAAAAGTCATTTTATCAAAAAGATACGTGCTCTTGAATGTTTATTGCAGCACAATGCATAAGCACAAAGACGTGAAACCATCCCAAATGCACATCAATACATGAGCAGACTAAAAAAGGTAAACTAATACTTTTTTCAACAACGTCGATAGAATTTGAGACTATTCTTCTAAGTGAAGTTTTGCAAGAATGGAAAAAGAAACACCCCATGCACTCACTATTAAACTGGAATGGATCAATTAACACCCTTGTGTACATTTGGTAGTAAGACTCAACAAAAAGCAAGCATGTGGTCTTGGGACAACTTCTAGCTCACCCTAAATCACATAATGTAAACATTAGATCTCACATGCCAATAACCAATCAGATGATCTTTATTACAAAACTATTCATGTAAATAAATATGTCTATCTGGGTATTTGGCCTTGTATCACCTCAAAAAAAACTTACTATCTTAACACCATTTAAACAGGGTTCTTTAAAAGTAACTCATGAGAACTATGACGTAAGAATGAGTGACTAATATATAAATACAAGAGATAGTTAATATACTTATTACATATGTGGCTAGATGTGTGGCTAGATGTCTGTCTATCAAACTAAAGACATTTCATATAAGGGATCTTTTAACCATCTGTCCATTCTCAAATGGACACTGGCTATATGCAACAACATGGATGAACCTTCAGAGTGAAAAAAGTCATTGTATTATTGATTTTATATAAACTATTTAGATAGGCAAATCTACAGATACAGAAAGTAGATTAGTAATTGCCTGAGGTTGGGAAAGATGAGGGAGTAAATGGCTAAGGCGTATGGAGTTTCTTTGGAGGGAGTGGTAAAGAAATGTTCCAAAATTAATCAATGTACACAGCTATGATTTAATATAAGTAAATAAATAAATAAAAGAAAAAATATTAAAAAAAAATTAATGACATTCATGGTTACGTAACTCTGTAAATATACTAAAAACCACGAATCTACACTTTTCATAGTATATAAACAAATTAAAACATTGTACAAAACTCCAAGTACAATGGCAGAGTCCAGTTTTTCCAGTATTCACAAACACTCAAGAGTGTGGAGCATTTCACAAACTTCCAAATATAGAAATGGCAAATATGGAAATAAAACAGGGAAGCAACATTACATATCAAAATATAAACTAAGGGACATTAGAAATAGAAAGTCAAAAAAAGACCAGTCTAGTAAGAAGACTCACAGTTTATTCTTTTCAAACCATTGCTGGCAGTGGGAGAAAACTGCGAGTCTAAAAAGGACAAAAATTCTGTCTCTGTTTCTGCTAAAATTGTGGTATATGTACACCATGGAATATTATGCAGCCTTAAAGAAAGATGGAGACTTTTCCTCTTTCATCTTTACATGGATGGAGTTGGAACATATCCTTCTTAGTAAAGTATCCCAAGAATGGAAGAAAAAGTACC
>CAUYPK010151856.1:0-12703 GCA_963574355.1 Loris lydekkerianus
TCTGTCCCATAGGTCTATGTCTCCACCTCTACACCAGTACCATGTTTTGGTTACACAATTCTTAAAGGTAAGTTAGTAGAAGAGAACTGCTTTTAGTTTTCATTCATCTGAGAATGTCTTTATTTCCCTCTTTATACCAAAGGATAGTTTCTCCAAAGATAGAAATTCACAGTTGAAAGTTCTTATTTTTTCAGCACTTGGAAATTATTATGCCACATCTTTCTACCCTCCTTGATTTAAGAAGATAAATTATCTGACAGTCAAATTGGTGTTCAATACGTAGTATGTTCTTTCTGTATGACTGCTTTTAATATTTTTATTGTGCCATCATATTTTTAAACTTAATTATAATGTGTCTTGGTTGTGATTTCTTTGAGTTTAACCTTCTTTGGCATTCGACCAGCTTCTTGGATATGTAGGTTTGTGTCTTTGCAAAATGTGGGAAGTTTTCAGTCTTTTTTTTTCTTCCAATACTCTTTCAATCCCACTTCATTTCTCCACTCCTGAGACTTAGATGACGCAAATGCTGGTATTTTAAAGGTCCCTGATGCTCTGTTCATAATCTTTTAGTCTATTTTATTTGCTGAGTGAATTCCCATTGTTTGGTCCTCAAGTTCAAGTGATTCTATTCTCTATTGTTTCCAATCTACGATCATCCCATCCACTGAGTTATTTTTCTTTCATTACACATTTCAGTTTTATAATGTCCATTTGGTTCTTTATTTAAAATAATTTACATATGTATAGATGGACATAGATATAGATATAAAATCCTACCATAAAACTAACCCTTTTAATGCATCTAAATAAGTGGTTTTTAATTTTATTCATACAGTTTTGCAACTATCATCAACAACTTATTCCAGAACATGCTCATCATCTCTAAAAGATACTTCACACTCACTAGCAGTTACTACCCATTCTTACCGTCCCAGTGTCTGGAAACCACTATCTACATTCTGCCTCTGTCTTTGCCCGTGCAGATAATCCATATACATGGATTCATATAGTTTGTGGCATTTTGTGTCTGTCTCCTGTGACTCAGTACATTTTCAAGGTTCAACCATATAATACCATAGATTAATACATTCCTGTATCACTTAAAGATGAGGATACATTCTAGAAAATGCACTTTTTGGTGACTTTGTCATTATGAGAACATCAGAAAGTGTACACAAACCTAGATGGTATAGCTTATTACATATCTAGGCTTTATGGTATAGCCTATATGCTCCCAGTCTATAATTTGGTACAGCATGTTATAAAGAATACTGTAGGCAACTTTAACAATATTTGTGTATCTAAACAAATACCCATATCTAAACATAGAGAAGGTATAGTAAGTTTATGGTGTAAAGGATAAAATTTGGTACACCTGTAGACAGCACTTATGGGGAAAGGAGCTTGCAGCACTGGAAATTGCTCTGCATGAGTCAGTGGGTAAGTGGTAAGGAACGTGAAGGTTAGAACCTGACACTGCTGTGGACTATAAAAACTGTGTAGTACACTTATGTTACAATGAACTTATAAAAATTTTTTTCTTTACTAATAAATTAGCCTCAGATTACTATAACTTTTACTTTATAAACTTTGTTGTTTTTTAAACTTTTTGACTCTTTTGTAGTTCTTTGAGGAATGTCCATAATGTTTTCCATAGAGGGTGCACTAGTTTGCAATCTCCCCAACAACTTATTAAGTGTTCTTTTCTCTCTGCATCCACACCAGTATCTATGGTTTTGGGACTTTTTGATAAAACCATTTTCACTAGGGTTAAGTGATATCGCATTTCCCTAATAATTAGTGATGGGTGAGCATTTTTTTCATATTTTCATTCATCATTAGTCTATCTTCTTTTGAGAAGATTTGTTCACGTCTTCAGCCCACATTCTATGGAGTTGTGACTTTTTCTTGCTAGTTTGCTTTACTGGTGGTGAGACAACTGGTTACTAGCCCTTTACTAGAATGTACAGCATGTGAATATTTTCTCCCTTTTTGTAGGTTATCTATATGATCTATTGATTATTTCCTTGGCTGTATAGAAGCTTTTTAATTTGATCTCTTTTGCAACACTCTGGATGGAACTGTTTAGAATACCATTATCCTAAATGAAGTATCTAATGACAAACACCACATGTGCTCACTATTAAATTGGAGCTAACTGATCAGCACTCATGTGCACAGATGGAAGTAAAACTCAATGGAAATCAAACAGTTGGGAGGGGTGGAGGAGAGAATAGGTGAAATCAAACCCAACAGGTACAATAGACACTATCTGTATGATAAACACATTTATAACCCTGATTCAAACAATGCCAAAGCAATCCAGAGAGCCAAAAAATTTGTATGCCTATACTACCCTGAAATTAAAATATACACTTACAGCTGTATAAAAATATTTCCTCTATGTCCTCATCTAAGTTTTTTTCTTTTACCTTTTTACTTTTTAACTTTTTATAAACTAATACCCAAACACACACATTAGCCCAGGCCTACACAGGGTCAGGATCATCAATATCACTGTCTTCCACCTCTACATCTTGTCCCATTGGAAGGTCTGAAGGGATGATGACATGCATGGAATTGTCATCTGCTTTGATAGCAATATCTTCTGGTATACCTCCTGAGGAACCTGCATAAGGGTCTTCCTGAGGGAGGAATATGTTAGAAATATCTGCAATCAGTGTAACCTGGCTTATTGTACCCTCAATGAATCCCCAAAAATAAAAATAAAAAAAAGAAATATGCCCAAGTGGTTAGATTGATTGCTTTTTTCATAATAGATCTGCAGGTAAGTAGATAAGGTATCGTAAATGTTTCTATTAATGGAAACCTTTCAGTGCTGGGATCCATGTTTTCAAACTTTTGGATGAGCTTCCTGAGGTCTGTAAAAGCTTCTGCTAAACTCTACACTATAAATTTCCTTGGAGGCTCATCTTCTTTTCCACCTACTGCAGTTTTCTTTTCCCTTGCCTCTTTTTTTAGCTATGAGTTCTTCCAATTCCAAAAACTTCTTATCTTCTGGTACCACTCTACTTTAGGTGGTCCAAAGAAATGTCATCATTTAGCACATTATTTTACTCCATTCCTTTTTATTGACAAATAATATTCCAAGTTTTCAATTCTCTTGGGTCAATATTTGGTTAAATTGCTATAGCTTGTTTTTTCATTATGTTAATCACAGATTTTGAAAAAGAGAAATTCTTAATCTTAATGCAGTCCAATTTATTATCTTTTCAGGATATGCATATCCTGTTCAGAAAACTTTGCCTTCTCTAAGATCATGAAAAGATGTTTTAATAAATAACAAATATTTTGTTTTCACATTTAGATTTATGCATCTTTAAAAATAATACGTTGTTTTCACTTTCACATTTATAATTCTTTAGAAGTGATCAAATGCACCTAGTTTTTAACTCTTGAGCATGTATAATTTTATGCACAGTATAGTAAAATTACTTTAAACTATTTTAGACTAAGCATTTTTCTAAATTATATTAGAATAGTAAAGAATGATGGTGATTGTCCAAAATACAATTTTACTAAAATTCTTTGGCTTATGTAGTATGCAACTCCATTAGGTTTAATGGACTTCTAAATTATGTGAATTTTTGACATTTTATTTGCTTACTGTTTGATGTCAATTAAATTCATTGTTCCAGTATTAATTTTATCAGCCATAAAATACATTACCATTTACCAGGATCTAAAACTATCAATATTCAAACATATATATCACTATTCTTCGAACAATCCTATAAATTGATCAGTGCTTAAAATGGCTGATTGAATTCAATTGTCCTTATAGACACTAATGAATTGCTACTGTGGAGTATGAAATGGAAAATATGTTTCATTATAGCTATTTGGAAAATGGTAGGAGAATTTGGTAAAGATATAAAAGTACATAATAAGCATGATATCTTGCATATATCAAAAGTTTAACTTAGATGTTTTATTGGATAAAATTAGTTTGGGTTACTTTATTCATAGATTAATTATAATCTTAGATTTTGATATCACTATTATTTTATTGTCAGCATATTACACATAACACTTGCTGTTTTTTCTTAACAGAAAATAGGATGCCAAAACTGTCAAATTCAAGAACACTCTTTTCCCTATTATAGTACTGACAACAGATTTGAGGATAACAAAACATAATTTAACAAAGCTAAATTCATTTTATAACAGAACATTTTATCTATAACTACAATCAAATATGGCCCTCTTTATACATCTTCCAAGGAAAATATGAAATGACTTACTTTCTAAGAAATCATTGGTGTTAAAGTACTCTATATGCCACGGCACACTACCCTGGGTGACAGAGTGGGTCTTAGTCTCCAAAAAAAGAAAAAAAAAAAAAAGAATCTACATATGATTATTTCTAGAAATAATCTATGGGTAAAGGACCCATTGAATACTAAAAGTGTTAATGAAGAAAAAATATTTTCATATAAGCTAGCTCTTGATTTTATTATCTGCAACTTTTGAAATGCATCTGTCACATACCAAACAGGATGGCTTGGGAATCTATGCTATTATAATAGACTACTATAATAGACTATTATAAACTATTATATTATACATTTTATTTATCTTACAAATAATTAAAAACAAATGGAAGTAACTACTATTACTGTCTAGGCCTGTTTTTGAATCAGAACCTATAGTTATATAAACTATAGTTATATATAGTCAGCTATCAATACATTTCAACTCATGACTTACTGAAATGACCATAAATTCCTATAAAGAAAAATAAACTTGTTTCCTTAGAGTGTAAATATATACATGTAGACCAAATTCAATCACATAGTAAGAACCTTTCCAAAATGATTCCCAAAACAATCAAATCTACAAACCTACAATGATAAAAATACTTACCTTGGTATAGACAGAACTGAGACCAAACATCCTTATATCATGATAGAAATGTCTTCCCCATTAGAAATATGTACATTTTTTGTAATAAATAATAGATAAGAAAACTGTCTTGTAAAATTTTAGCTTTAGAATTTTTATTTATAATATGCAGGTTTACATTATTCATGTATTGTGGATTATAAAAAATTGTGTGTGTGATACTCTAGTTTCTACTTACTAGGATTTTCTCGTATAACAAATAACTAATAAATAATAGAAAATATACTCTTTATATTATTATGTTTGTGAGAACTCTAAAAGAATATAAAGAACACCATACATATTTGAGTGAAATACTATGCACATACTATACCAAGTACTGATTTTGTTTAGAAAATCGAAACCATATGTTTAGAGTAAGAACCGTACCCTTTTCAATCCCTATAGGAGTTCCTATTTACAATCAGTGATTATTTATGAAAGATCACAAAAAGAATAAGCATTAGGGTTTTTTCCTTCTTTCTTTATTCTACTCATGGAAATATAGTATTTCTTTCATTGTAACATTTACTGAATCCACTCAATCCTATTCAATTCCACCTTATAAGTCAAGTAGCATTATTTATAACTTCATGTCTAGATCACTAGATTACTTGCTCACCTGGTCCTTGCCTCCAGCTAGCTCCTAAACTAAATCACTTATTTCTGTGGATCTATATAAAGCATAAATTGTTATCCAGAATGAACAACAACAACAAAAAGTACTTCAAACAAACGAGCAAGCTGAAATTGACTACTGAGGAATTGATAAATTGTAATTATTCCTATTTCTCCCTTTCATTTTCCCAAAACATTAATTGATACAGGGAAAAAAAAAAGAATAATTCATCTGAAAATTTATAGACTATATAAGCCATCATTTTAAAGTTTTCTTTAAATAGAATCAATATATACTTAACAAACAAGAATGTGAGTGTTATTATAAAAATGATGAATGATATATAATATAACCAAACTATTTGAAAAGGGTTTAATACTTTGGGATATCTTGTTTGGAGACAGTACCAGTCTCAGATGGCGTGGAGATAAATCATGTAGTAAGACTTACTGTTAACATATTTTCTCTGCAAGGCAGGCTGAAGGGTGCACCCTCACATTAACCAGAAATTAAATAAGTTAAATAAGAGGTAATTATTTAAATAATTAAATAAATTAAATAATAGTAATCTTTATTACTAACAGAGGAGCGAATTGGAGCTGCCTGAGAAGCTTTAATTTGGGGTCTTTGAAATTTCATCTGGAAAGAGAATAGGTTTTTCTTGAGGTAAAAAAGGATCCTAATCCTAGGTTCACCTTGATTAAATTGCTCTAAGGTTAAGAATAGAGTTCTAGGAACTCAGAGACGGACTGAGTCTTTCTCCCTTTCATCACTAATTTTTCTGTATTAATGCATAGAAAAAATACCTGAAAGATGTTTCCAGAATGTTACAGATAATAATTTCTAGGCAAAGATAGTATATTCTCTTTTATTTATTTCAACCTACACATTTTTTGTTTGAATATTTTTGATACGCATAAAATATTTATCAACAATGATTTTTCTTAATAAAAAGGAATAAAACTGTAAGAAATTATGACAAGAAATTAACAGCATTTAATTATGGGCATGGAAATATAAATGATTACTTTCTTTCTTTGTACTTTTGCCATATTATTTTTAATTACCAAAATAAAAGCAATAAAGCAATCATAAATTTCTATCAACTAAAAATATTTATACTAATAACTCTGCTATTTCAAACTCATCTACACTTTTAACCAAATTCTGATCATCAGTATATGTAGCGACTAAAGACACTTGTTTTAAAAAATAAAATGTACTGTTTCAAATATATTCATACTGAAATAGGGAAACAACAGACCCTGCTCAATATAGAGTCGTAAGGCCCAAACCAAGGTCTCTGATAAACAGGAGGCTAGAGAAGCCAGCCCAAAACAGCTAAAACCAACATGGCCAGGCATAAACAACTTGAGGCGACCCTCATTGCTCATTACATGTACACTGCCCATAATGTATTAGTATATTAAAAGAAAGTTCCACCAGGACCATAGCAGTTTACAAATGCCAGGGTAACTCCCAGAAGTTACCCTGTGTAGTTTGAAAATAAAAAGGACCCTTTTTTTCTGTGTGACCACTAGAATAAAGAGGAGGTGACACTGTGTGAATGCAGAAACTAGATCACAAAAGGCACTGTGGCTTCCACCTCAGTCTGTCTGTTTAGATGTATTTATTTTGGGGAAGCCAGATGTTGTGTAAAGCAACCCTATGGAGAGGTCCATGTGGCAAAGAACTATGGCCTCCTGACAAGAGGTAGTGAGGAAGTGAACGTTGGCATATTAGAAAAGAATCCTCCACCCCCAGTCAAATCTTCAAGACTGCAGCTCTGTTTACAACTTGACCATAATCTTTGGAAGACTCTAAAGCCAGAACCACCTGACTAAGCAACTCCAGGTTACTGATGCTCAGAAACTGCTTGAGATAATAAAAGTTTATCTTTAAACTGCTAAGAAAAGAAAAAGAAGAAGAAGAAGAAGCAGCAGCACCCTTGGTTCCAGGAACTCCTGTCCCCTTTTCCAGAAATCTTGTAAATAATTCTCCCTCCACTCAACATAAAATCAAATAGAAGGTATAAAATAAGGCCCTGAAAACTTACAAAGTGCTACTCTCTATTACTCTGAGAGCTAGCCACTGCCCTGTTCAAGAGATAGCTTCCTTTTTTGTTTGTTTTTCTTTTCTTACTGCAGTAAACTCACGTTTGCCTTACTCTGTCAGCTCACTCTTGAATTCTTTCCTGTGGGAAGCCAAGAATCCACTTGGCCTTCAGGTGTGATGCCAGTTTGGGGGTCTACTTTGCTGTATCAATATTTTCTGCATTAAGTAAAGTATCCACTAAAACTATAAAATATTGGTTATGACAATATTATAAATCCATGAACTTACTAAATTTCTGCCCAGTTTTTAGGAAGGGTTTATAATTTTTGTTTATGCCAACATACACAGGTTGTTTTCCAAAATCCTCTCCACAAATATCACTATGAATTTCAAAGGCCATACGTGTTTTGGTTTTCACCAAGTATTGCAATAGTAGAATTGTATTTCCTGAAAGCATTGCAATCTTCTAAAGAGAATTAAGAAGTAGTTCTGGTTACAAATTCTAAAAATACAGCAGCTTCAACTTAGAAACTATGGGGTTTAGTGAAAAGAAAATCTAATCCTTAGAAAGGAGTACCAGTTATGCAAAGATAATCTCTTTATTGCTTTTTAATTATTTTACAAAGCAGCATAATAGAAACTACTTTGATGTATCTATCATACAAGGTTGGACAATCAAGTTTGTGAATTTGTTCTAGAAAAAGTGTTACATAACTCAATGTTGAATGTCACTACAGTCACCTTTGAATTATTTCCCTTGGCCATCTGTTGGCCAACCGGAGCATCTGATATTTATTACTCATACTGCTCTAGGATAATATTTTCCATCTTTTCTCATATTCATGAATATATTAACCATTGTTATTTGACAGTATATTTTAAATACATACTACAGTTCAACCAACTGTTGTTCTTTTTCTGTTGTTTTTTTTCTTCCTCTTCCTTGTCCTGTTTCTTGATTGACCTGAACATCGCTGTAGTGATAGTCACCAAAGACCTGTGTAACACCTTTCCTAGGATGAGTTCTTGAACTTAATTGTCAGACCTCTTACACTGCCAACTGTGATGGTTATTCCAGCAAGAGTTACAAAATTCCTTTGTAGGGTGGGGTAGGTGTTGGCGTATTATATAACTTTCCAAAGGGAGTACCTAGAAGGGGGCCTGAGTGATATTCAGCAATGAGGTATGTAGCACTTTAGGATGAGTTTGTGAACTTCATTGGTAGACCAGGTACACCGCATGTAATAGTGTCGTGATAAATATTTAATAATAACCTGTCCAAAAAGTGGACAGTGGTTGTCATGAGCAGGGTCTACAGATTTCTGTGTTGTAAATATTCCCCCCATGGCCACTCCAAGCTACCCTCAAGTGATGTCACTGGGTACAGGGTTAGGAAGAGACACGCTGAACAGGCTTCTACATATCTGCTCCAGCCAACTGGTGCATATCACTATCACACTGCTTTTATATTTTATGTTAAATTTTATAATAGAATATAGTATAATTTAACATTTCCAAAAACAATTATGTCATCTTATCAAATAAAGCAAATAATCAAATCTTACATTTTAATACTACGAAATATTTGTATATTGGTGACTATTTTGCAATAGCAATTAAAAACTAATTCTGAAAAAGAACCTGAATAAAAGTCATTTAATACTTTGCTGTCGACTTTTATAAAACATAATTTAAGTATATGGTTGCCAAACATAACTAGAAGGTATAATTATATTCATATAAAGCAATATAATGTATATCCTCTTTTCCATAAATTAAGGTACTTTAAAGTTTTTTATTGTATGCTGTGGAATTCAGGGCTGTGGTATGCTTTTCTGGACCCAAGGCCTTGTTGCTTTCGTTGGCTACTTCCTTCCTAAAAGTGTATTTTTAAAAAGGAAAGAAATTCAGTGAGAAACAAGGAAAAGTTATATTTTATAACTATAAATATAATACTGGCTGGATTTTTATTAGATATTTATTATGATTATATTTACTTTTAATTTTTATAAAAAAGTAAAATTAAAACATTATTTTGAGTACCCAAAAATATCCTGAGCCCTACGCCCTTTATCTGCTTTGCCTAATAGCTAGGTTGGCCAAGCTGAAATGTAACACATTCACAAATGCATTATCATGCTAAAAATCTATTATTTTTTATTTATAAGAATCAAGACACATAGCATTCTTCAATGTCTAATTTTTGAAGCCTATTATTACTTATTAATATCTTCTCTTTATTTTCTTCAACAATCTAGTTAATCTCTCTTAGCTACACATATCAATATTTTTAAAAAATTATGGAATTTGGATATCAATCAAAATATGGAATTTCCAAAAAATTATGGAATTTCCAAAAAATTATGGAATTTGGATATCATATCAAAATATGGAATTTGGATAACAATCTAGTTAATCTCTCTCAGCTACACTTATCAATATTTTTAAAAAATTATGGAATATGGAATATGGATTATGGAATTTGTTTATCCTCATTATTATTTTTCTTTGTTTTGTTACTAACTTCATTATCTTTTCCTTCTACTTTATTTGGACTTATTGTGTTACATTAAATTTGTTACATTTGATATATAGGCTCATTAATGTTCAGCTTTTATAATTTTAATAATATGAACATTTAAGCTGATAGATTTTTCTCTAAGTACTACTTTTGCTATATCTCAAAAAAGTTTCAGTAAGTAATATTTGCAGTACCATTCAACTTCAAGCACCTTTTAATTTTTTTACTTCAACTTCCTCTTTGTCACAGTAAGTAGTGTTTACTTTTTTATGTTTTCTAATTCCTAGATTTTCAAGTTAGACTATTTTTTAATGTCAATTTCTGAATTTTTTACATTAGAGTGACAGAATAAAGTCTATATGAAATTGATTCTTTAAGACATTCTGACACTTGCTTTTTGGTCTCCTATATAGAATAGTTAATGTGCATAAATGTTTTATGTGCACTTAGAAATGTTTATATTCCTTTTTCTTTGGACTGAGAGTCCATGTACCTCAAAAATCAAGGTGATTCACTCTACTGTCGGAATATTTATTTTCCTTAAATGAGTTACATCAGCTTACTGATAAAGTTATACTTAAAATTATTTATAGATATTATAGGCAAAAATCTAAAGTCTGCCTTGGTTTTGTTTCTTAGCCTCAAGAGGTTTTTAAGTCATAAATTCCTATGTACTTGATTGCTACCCTTGGTATACTTATTATGTAAGTAATCGGACCAAACATCATGAGGCTAAACTTATTTTACAACCAACAAATTTGTCTTACTCTGATTATCTTTGGTGGAAATCAGGAAACCAAGGGAGAGAAAAGTTATGTTTCTAATGAAAAGCTATAAGATGCCTGTCATTAGAGTATAGCCCTGTGCATTGCTTTAGAATTCTTTTTATCTACTTGTAGACTGGACTAGATCCTGAATTCTCCTAATTTCCTCTAAAAGCTACAATTCTCCAACTAAGAATGAGAAATTATCTGGTCCTAAATCCCATAACCTGACTAAATAAATTTTAAAGGACAAGTCTTATCCCTGAAATACATGCTACACAGGAAGTTCACCAAACCACCCAATGATATAAGTAGAGACACTGAATCTGCCAACCAGGATAAGTAGCTCACAGCTTCATGATGTAGACAGCTTCCCCTAATGTGACTGAACAAGACTCCAGCATAATAAGACTCTTGTCCCCCTCCATTTTTCCTTGCTAGTGCTCACTGTTTTCACTCAACAGGACAATGGTGTAGTGAAAATTTTATAATCAATAGCTTCGCAGGTAACTGGACAAAATGTTGGATTTGTCAGGTCAAACCAAGATCTTTATATTACCTAAGAAATCTTTTAGTCCTCACAGTGGGTAACTTTAACATCCTTAATGCAACTGTTGCTCAAATTTTGCTTTAATTCAACCCAGTTATATATATAACCCAGCTTTAAAATATGTTTCCTATATCATTCCAAAATCTTAAATCTCCAGGTCTGTTTTATTTATATGGTTCTTTCTCATAGTACTTTTATTTATAATATGCTTGGTAATTTTGAACTGTGTTTTGTTTAGTTTCTTTGAAAACTAAACAAACTAAACCCAGTTATAGGATACTATGATTTTATGCGGTACATATAGATAGTAAAATGGTTCCTATATTGAAGCAAATTAAAATATCTATCAGCTCACAGTTATTCTTCTTGTATGTGACAAAAGCATCTATTTAATAAAAATTCCAAATGCTACACAACTTTATTCACTATTGTATTCATGTTATGTTTGATCTCTAAACTTTTTCCTTACACGTATCTTCTATTTTGAATCCTTTGACCTACACATTTCCATTTCAGAAATCTCTACGTATATTTAACCTTTTTTAAAGATTCCATATCCATTCACTTGCTAACAGACATTGTATTTTTTACAGCTTTTAGAGATTATGAATAGAGCTGCTAGAAATATTATTATACAGGTTTTTATATGAATATAAATTGTCCCTTTTCTATAGTCAATAAATACATGGGAGTCAGATTAATGGGTCATATGATAAACGTATGTTGCATATATTTAATAATTGGTCAGATATACCTACATATTACATTTGTTTCATGTGAATGATATCTATCTTTTATCAATTTCTATTTCCCTAGAATTAGAATCATAATTAGTAAATAATGTGTTGGTGTAAAACTCTCAGTCTTTTGACATGTCTATTTTGCCTTCATTCTTCATTGAAAGATACCTTCAATATATATACCTTTCATTTTTAAATTAATGTGTTTCTAAATTCTACATAATAACCAAGGTGGCTTCTGTTCTTTTTAATTTTTTTTTATGAGTAAACATGCATAATTGTATTTAGCATGGTGGCTTTAAAATATGTTTCCTATATCATTCCAAAATCTTAAATCTCCAGGTCTGTTTTATTTATCTGGTTCTTTCTCATAGTACTTTTATTTATAATATGCTTGGTAATTTTGAACTGTGTTTTGTTTAGTTTCTTTGAAAAAAAAGTTAATATGAAGGAGAAAATTCTGAAAGCTGCCAGACGAAAGAAAACCATTACCTACAAGGGGAAGAATATCAGAATAACTGCAGATCTCTCTGCTGAAACCTTTCAAGC
>CAUYPK010151857.1:0-13084 GCA_963574355.1 Loris lydekkerianus
TGGTGGGAATGCAAATTAATACATTCCTTTTGGAAAGATATATGGAGAACACTTAGAGATCTAAAATTAGACCTTCCATTTAATCCTGTAATTCCTCTACTGGGCATATACCCAGAAGACCAAAAATCAAATCATAATAAGGATATTTGTACCAGAATGTTTATGGAAGCCCTATTCACAATTGCTAAATCATTGAGAAAGCCCAAATCCCCATCTATCCACGAATGGATTAATAAATTATGGTATATGTACACCATGGAATACTACACAGCCTTAAAGAAAGATGGAGACTTTACCTCTTTCATGTTTACATGG
The DNA here is from genome assembly GCA_963574355.1 of Loris lydekkerianus. Classification (NCBI taxonomy): domain Eukaryota; kingdom Metazoa; phylum Chordata; class Mammalia; order Primates; family Lorisidae; genus Loris; species Loris lydekkerianus. Next base: position 316 of record CAUYPK010151857.1, read on the forward strand.
GTGGAGCTGGAACATGTTCTTCTCAGTAAAGTCTCTCAAGAATGGAAGAAAAAGTACCAAATGTACTCACCCCTACTATGAAACTAATTTAGGATCTTCACATGAAGGCTATTACCCAGTTATAATCTAAGAATAGGGGGAAAAGGGAAAGGGTGGGGAGGGAGGAGAGAGGGGGAAGGTGAATAGAGGGAAGGGGATGTATGGGATTACACCTGTGGTGCATCTTACAAGGGTATATGTGAAACTTGGCAAATGTGGAATGTAAATATCTTAGCAAAATAACTGGGAAAATGCCAGGAAGGCTAGGTTAACCAGTGTGATGAAAATGTGTCAAAAGATCTATGAACCAAGTGTATGGTGCCCCATGATCACGTTAATGTACACAGCTATGATTTATAATAATAAAAAAAAAAGAAATGCAAAAAAAAAAAAAAAAAAGTTTAAGAAATGTCCCTTCTATACCTATTTTCTTAAGTATTCTGGTCATGAAAAGATGCTGGATATTATCAAAAGCTCTTTCTGCATCAATTAAGAGAATCATACGGTCTCTATTTTTTTATTTTGTGAATGTGAAGTATTATATTTATAGATTTATGTATATTGAACCAATCATGAGACCCTGGGATAAAATCAATTTGGTCATGGTGTTTAATTTGTTTGATGTGTTGATGGATTCTTTTTTGCAAGAATATTTATGAATATTATTGTGTCTATATTCATTAAATATATTGATCTATAATTTTCTTTCCTTGTGTCTTTTCCTGGTTTGGGGATCAGGGTGATACTTGCTTCATAGAATGTGTTGGGAAGTATTCCTTCTTTTTCTATATTTGGGGAAAGTTTGTGTAATATAGGTACTAGTTCCTCTTTAAAGGTTTGGTAGAATTAGGATGTGAAGCCATCTGGTCCTGGATTTTTCTTTTTTCAGAAATTTTGTGTAGTTCATGCTTTTTCAGTACTTGATATAGGTCTATTCAACATTTCCAATTCTTTCTGGCTAAGTCTTGGAAGGTGACTTGCTTCCACATATTGGTCAATTTCCTTCAGATTTTCATGTTTCTAAGACTTGAGTTTTTTAAGTATTCATTAAGGATTTTTTTTTTTTAATTTCTAAGTTGTCTACTGTAACTTTTCCTTTGTCATTTCTGATTGATAATATTAGGGATTCTATTTTTCTGTTTCTAGTTAGCTTATCAAAGGGTAAAAATTTTGTTATTTTTTTCAAAGGAACAACTTTTGATTCATTGATCTTTTGAATGATTCTTCTATTTTCAATTTCATTTAATTTGGCTGTATTTTTGGTTATTTATTTTCTTCTTCTGGGTTGTAGTTGGAATGTTTTTCCTTTTCCAGTTGCTTGAGATGTTTCAATAAGTTGTTGACTTCCTATCTTTTTGTTCTCTTATGGAATGCTTGCAATGCTATAAATTTCCCTCTTAGGACTGCTGTTGCAGTATCCCACAGATTCTGATAATTCACATCTTCATTATTGTTTTGTTACAAAAATTTGGTAATTTCCTTCTTAATCTCCTCTATGACCCAGATATCATTCAGCATAAGATTATTTAGTTTCCATGTCTTTGTAGGAGTATGAAGATTCCTGTTATTGTAGAGTTCAACTTTTATTATGTGATGGTCCAAGAAAAAACTAGGAATAATTTCTATTCTTTTAAATTTGCTGCTGTTAGACTTGTGACATAAGATATGATCAATTTTGGAGGATGTTCCGTGGGCTGATGAGAAGAATGTATATTCTGTTTTGTTAGGATGAAATGTTCTGTAGATATCTGTTAAGTCTATTTGTTGCAAGGTCAAGTTTAAGTCCAAAATTTTTTTGTTCAGTTTCTTATTGGAGGATCTAGCCAACAGTGCCAAATGGGTGTTAAAACCTCTGACTATTATGATGCTGGAAGATATCAAATTGTTCATGTCTGTTAGGGTTTTCCTTATAAATTGAGGAGCATTCTGATTGGGCACATAATAGTTCATAATTGAAATCTCTTTATGTTGAGTGTTTCCCCTGCTTTTTTTCTGGCTTCCATTTCCCTGAATTATGGATGTCAATCCCTTCATCCTGAGTCTATTTTTGTCCTTTAAGGTAAGATGAGATTCTTGTATGCAGCAGATACCTGGTCTCTAGTTTATGTATCTAGTCAGCCACCTGTGCCTCTTTAGAGGACAATTTAAACCATTCACATAAATTGAGAGTATTGATAAGCCTGGTAGTATTTAGGGGGTCAAGTTTTTGGAAAGTCCAGTGGATGTTTTTAATCTTTTTGCCACTGTGGAAGTTGGGTTTTGATCCAAAATTTCTGAGTGGATTTACTTTGGTGGTAGAGCATTGTGCTTGTCAATGTGCAAGATGAGTATGAGAATATTCTGGAGAGCTTCCTTAGTTATGGAAAATTTCTTAAGCATGTGTATGTCATTAAAAGTATTTTATTTCTGCATCCCAAATGATACTCGGTTTAGCTGGACAGGATTACAGGATCCTGGGCTGAAAGTCCTTTTGTTTTAGGAGATTGAAGGTTGATGACCATCCTCTTCTTGTGTGAAAAGTTTCAGCTAAGAGATCTGCAGTCATTGCAATATTCTTCCCCTTGCAGGTTATGATTTTCTCACGTCTGGCTGTTTGCAGAATTTTTTCCTTCATATTAACTTTGGCAAAATTAATTACAATGTATCTAGGAGATGCTATATTCAGATTGAGTCATGCTGGAGTTCTGAAACTGTCTGCTATCTGAATTTAAGTATCTCTTGCCATGCTTTGGAAGTTCACCTCAATTATGTCTTGATGTACAGGTCTGCCCAGTAAAAGAGTTAGTCCAGGTGGACTGGTGCCTCCTTCCCCACCTTGCAACTCCATTACACCCAGTCACTGGTAACCCCATGAGACTGTTGCCCAGTTCCCTACAATGAGCAAATGTATCAGGAATTTGTGCATGCCAGAGTCAAAGTTGCATTAATGCCTCTTTGGCCAGGCTGCTACACTTTGCCAGCAGCTGGCAGGGGGAGCTGAAGCCTGACTACCTCTGGTGCTCAATGGAAACTCAGGAGTGTTCCTCCAGAGTTTGTTCTAAACCAGAGGTTAACAAAGCAGCAAATGTTTTTTCCTTCAGAGACTGCGCCTTTGCCTCTGCCTCACTGCTCCTTTTGTATTCCTGCAGGGTGAGGTCTGGCTCCCGCTGGCAGTCCACAGAATTTGACCCCGGTGATATCACTCTACTATCATTGATGCTGCATAAGAGGTGCCTCTGAGCAGGTTCCGAAGACTCTGTGCAGGTTACTGAGCCTACACATGGGTTCCTGAGTCTCTGCCTACAGCATGGTGTCCTGAGCCTCTGCCCACTGCCAATTTGCACTTTTGCAGAGGCAGGCCAGACACCCTCCCCCCTGTTCCTTTCTGCACTGGTACCAGATTCATTGTTTTGGTGCAGCTATGCTGCTATCGCCCATGCAATGCCCAGTCCTAGTAAAGAACCATGGATATTCCAGTTTTTGCAGGGATTGGGCTTCTAGAATGCCAGGTGAGGGGTTAAGGGTGGACTGGGAGTTCAACATGGCAGGGAAAATATTTGTTCAAATTTCATGCTGGGCAAGAGAATGCTCCAGCTCACAGCAGTTTCTCGCTGGAGAAGGAGTCCCCGCTTCCAGGGACTCTCTCCTGTGGAGTGAGACAGGAGGTCTTCAGTTCACCACTTGCTTCTAGAGATCTCACAGTAAAGCCCTCTCTTGGGGAAGGGGACAGACACTTGTCCTCTTTTGGATGGGTTTTGTATCTGAAATTTGCTTCCTTGGAGTCACAGCTTGCCTCAGCAGAGATGATATGCAATTATCAATCTTCTCTCTCAGCTCAGCTCCTAACCTTCAGCTTTATTTGGTTCTATCTGGCCATTATCTCTCTCTCTGGATGGGAGCTTGTATTGAAAGCCTGCTCCAGTCAGCCATCTTCCCTTCCTAATTATCCCAGATTTTTTTTTATCAAGTTTTGTTCTATTTTTCTTAATTTTATCCTTTCTCAATCTTTTCTCTTCTTTTTGGATCTCTATCAAAAGGGCACTTCCAAACCTAAGAACACAGACAAGATAATTTTAAGAGAAGGATAAGGATAATGTGAGAGAAAAAAGTAGGAGAAGGAAGTGAATAAGAAGAAAATATGCATAAGGACAAACCAATAGAAAAATTCTGCAACATGAAAAACCAGAACAGATCAAACCCCCCAAGTGATCAGGAGGTAACTAACATACAAGAATCCATCTACAAATAAATTATGGAAATTACAGAAAGGGAAGTCATACTATGGATGGCCAAAAAATGAAGGGGATTAACAGGAAAGTGTTAAATAACCAATAGAAAATTCAAAAACTGAATCAAAAAATGAATTAAGACATGAAAAAATTAGAAAGGATATACTGGAGCTTATGGATTTAAAGGAGTAAATCAGGGAACTTAAAGATGCATTAGAAAGGATCAATAACAGATTAGACTATGGAGAAGAATGAATCTCAGTGAGAGTATAAGACTCTGGAACTAACCCAGACATTTAAAAAGGCAGAAAAAAAAAGAGAGAGAGAGAGAAAAAAATGCAGTGGTATTTGCTAAGGGAATTATGGGACTTCATGAAGCATTCAGACACATGAATTATAAGTATTTATTAATGGGAAGAAGAACTCTCTAAAGTCATGGACACCCCATGGATATCATAAATGAAAATCTCCCAAGCACTATCACAGATTCTGACACACTTCTTGTAGTGTGTGTTTGATAGAAGGATATAAAATCCCAGTTCATCTTAACACAAATACAGCATCTCCAAGACACGTTGAAATGAACCAGTCCAAAGTCAACATGAAAGAGAACATCCTGCAAAGAGCCATAACTAAGAGCCAAATGACCTACAGTGGCAGATCTATCAAGGTGACACAAGTCTTTTTTAGCTGAAATATTTCAAGGTAGAAGAGAGTGGTTATCTACCTTTAACCTTCTTAGACAAAACAATTTTTATCCCAGAATAGTATATCCTGCTAGACTCAGTTTCAAATTCAATAGACAAATTAAATCTTTACTGGCATGCAAACATTGTAGAAATTTTCCAAAACAAAACCAGGCTAAAGAAAATACACAGAAATGTTATCCACACTGACCAGCACAACAGACCACCAGCGAAATAAACACCCAGAAACTAAATGACAAAACCTAGCTTCCACAGTGGTACAAAGTATAAAGCTAAGCAATGAGCTTTCACAAAAGAAAATAGAACTCCACCATACTTATCAACTCTCAACAAATTTAAATGGCCTGAATTCTCCACTGAAGAGGCACAGGATGGTTGATTGAATAATTTAGCACAAGCCAATCTATATGCTTCTTCAGAAAATATACCTAACCCCAAAGGGCAAAATGAGACTTGGCTTGAAGTATGGAAAATAATATTTCAGGGAAATCGAAATCAAAAGAAAGGAAGTAGGCAGCACCTGTGCCTCAAAGGAGTAGGGCACCAGCCCAACATACCAGAGGTGGTGGGTTCAAACCCAGCCCTAGCCAAAAAAGCTGCAAAAAAAAAGGAAGGAAGGATCATAATCTTTTTTCAGATACAAGTGGATTAAAGCACTAAAGTTAAGAAAGACAAAGATGGTTACTTTGTACTAGTCAAGGTAACAATATAGGAACAGTACATTTTAATACCAAATATTTATTCTCTCAACTGAAATGCTTCCAGATTTATGAAACAAGCCTTAAATGGTCTGAGTAATATTTTATCCTACAAGACCATAATAGGTGGGAACTTTAACACTCCTCTGACAGAACTTGATGGATCCTCTAAACAGAAACTAAACAATGATACAAGGGACTCAAATTTGACTCTAGAACAATTGGTCTTATTAGACATACAAGAAACACACCATCCCAAAGCTAAGGAATATAAATTCTTCTTGTCAGTCCATGGATCACATTCCAAGATAGATTATATCCAAAGACACAAATTAAACCTCAACAAAATTAAAGGAATGAAAATTATACCTATATCTTTACAGACTACAAGGTAATAAGGTGAAACACAAATCCAACAAAAATTTTCATCCCCACACAAGGGCATAGAAACTAAACAACTTTATGATGAATGACAAATATGTCAAGGAGGAGATAAAGAAGGAAATTATTAAATTTCTGAAACATAAGAAAAATGAAGCCACAAGCTACCCAAACCAGTAGAATACTGCAAAAGCAGTCCTAAAAGGAAAATTTATCACATTAAATGCTTATAGCCAAAAAACAGAAAGAGAATACATCAATAATCTAATGAATCATCTTAAAAAAAAAAATGAAAAGGACGATCAATCCAATTTCAAACCTAGCAGAAGAAAAGAAATAACCAAAATTAAATCAGAAATAATTGAAATTAAAAACAAAAAAAAATTTAGAAATTCAATGAAGAAAAGTTGTTTCTTTGAAAGATAAACAAAATTGAAAAGCCTATGGCTATATTAAATGGAAAGGAAAAGTAAACTTTTTAATAACCTCAATCAGAAACAAAAAGGAAATATAACAACCGATACTACAGTGATACAAGAAATTATTTCTGATAACTACAAAAAACTCTATGCCCAGAAATTTGACAATTTGGAAGAAATGGATCAATACCTGGAATTACAAAACTTCCCTAGATTTAACCAGGAAGAAATAGATCCCTTGAACAGACCAATACCTCACACTGAAATTGAAGAAACAATGAAAAATTTCTAACAAAAAAGTTCTTGACCAGGTAGCTTCATACTAGAATTCTATCACACCTTCAAGGGAGAGCCTGCACATATACTGCAGAACCTATTTAAAAACACTGAGAAGGAAGGAACCTTCCCTAACATGTTCTGTGAAGCAAATATCACCCTGATACTAAAACCAGGTAAGTACTAAACTAAAAAAGAATGTTATAGACCAATTTCACTAATGAATATAGATGCAAAAGTATTCAATAACATCTTAGCTAATAGATTACAGCTATGCATTAAAAAAATTATACATCATGATCAAGTAGGCTTTGTCCCAGGGATTCAAGGCTGGTTTAAAATAAACAAATCCATAAATGTAATTCACCACATTAATATAAGCAAAATAAGGACCATATGATCTTATCAATATATGCAAAGAATTTGACAACATTCAGCATCCTTTTCTAACAAGAACACTTAAGAAAATAGGCCCAGATAGCACATTCCTACATTGATTGAAGCCATCCGTGACAAATCAACAGCTGATATGTCACTGAATGGAGTGAAACTGAAAGCTTTTCCGCTTACAACTGGAACCAGACAAGGATGCCCACTATCTACACTAATATTCTAAATAGTTCTGGAATTTCTAGGCAATGCAATCAGGTAAGGAAAGGATACTAAAGGCTATCAAACATGAGCAGAGGAAATCAATGTCTTGCTCTTTTCCAATGATATAATATTATGTTTAGGAAACCTCAGAAACTCAATGACAAGACTCCTAGAAGTGATCAAGAAATAGGATAACATCTTAGGGTATAAAATCAATGTACACAAATAAGTAGCCTTAGTAGTAATATATACCAGTAACAGTTAAGTTCAGAAGCAAATCGAGGACACAATTCCTTTCACAGTAGCTTCAAAGAACATGAAATACTTAGGAATATACCTAATAAGAGAGGTGGAGGACCTCTACAAAGAGAATTATGAAACTCTAAGAAAAGAAACAGTAGAAGACATTAACAAATGGAAGAACATACCATGCTCTTGGCTAGGAAGAATAAACATTGTTAAAATGTCTATCCTACCCAAAGCAATCTACGGATTAAATGCAATCCCCATTAAAAAACTAATATCATACTTTAAAGAACTGGAAAAATTAATCCCTTGTTTTGTATGTAACCAGAACAAAAACTCATATAACCATAGCAATTCTTAATAATGAAAACAAAACCATAGACATCACTCTATCAAACTTCAAGTTATAAGTCCACAGTGATCAAAACAGCAAACAATCCTATGTATCACTGGGCAAGAGACAAGAACAGTATGTTCTCTAAAAAAGACAGATGAGTGGCCAAAAAATGAAAATTGTTATAATTCCTAAACATCAGATAAATGCAAATCAATATCACCCATAGAAATCACCCACCTAACTTCAGTGTGAATAGCCCACAGTATAAAGTCCCAAAGCTGCAGGTGCTGGCATGGATGTAGAGAGAAGAGAACACTCTTATACTATTGATGGAATTGCAAACTAATACAGTGTAATTGGAAATAAGTATGGAGAATCTTCAAAGAATTAAAAATAGATCTTCCATTTGATCCCACAATTCCATTACTAAGCATCTACCTAGAAAAAACATCAGTTTACCATAAGGACATTTGCACCAGACTGTTTATCACAGCTCAATTTACAAATCGCCAAGATGTGAAATCAGCCTAAATGGCCATCAACTCAGAAACGGACTAACAAACTGTGCTATATGTATACTATGAAATACTATTTAGACATAAAAAAGATGGGAATCTTACATCTTTTGTATTAATCTGTATGGAGTTGAAACACATTCTGCTTAGTAAAGCACCACAAGAATGAAAAAGTAAGTATCCAATATATTCAATACGTATATGTACTAATATGAAGGCAGTAGACAATTTCATATATGCCCACAGGATGCCAAAAACCAAATTTAATTCAAGATGGTGGCACGGGGTAGTGATACAGAGTTCCCCCATTCAGGGCTGGACAGGGTCCCCATTTTTTGTTTGTTTGCTTGTTGTTTTAGGGCTGGTCAAATGGATTTTTTCCCTCTAAACTGCACTCTTGGAACATAAGCAAGATGTTATCTAGATGACCTCTTCTGAAATGGGAAGCATATACTCTGTTGCTTTGCTTGAGAAAGGCACTAGGAGAAATTCCTTCATTTGCTAACACATTCAAACCCTAATCAACACAGAACTTTTCTTGTCTGTCAACCCCTCAGCAAGAGTAATTCTTACTCTTAAACTCTCTCTGCTTGCAGGCAGTATATAACCTGCCAAGCAGAAGACCCAAGGGGTCTTCTCATTTGGGAATTTCTCTCCCTCCACTGCTGGAGGTTTTGTTGCCCTTCTGTCTATGTACTTCTCTGTAAAATACACTTTTTCCCTGTAGCTTATTCGCATGGTCTGAGATTTTGTTCTTTATTCTTCAGGACAAAAGGGCCTCGGTAGAAAATACTGGTAACAGTAGGAAGGAAGAGGAATAGGGAAGGAGGAAAGGGATTTGTTGTGCTTCCACTTAATGTGCACAAAAGGGTATATAGCACACATCTTGGAGTCAGAAAACAACTACAACAGGGACTCTACCTAACAAATGCAAACATTGTAATCTAATTGTACCCTGAAATAAATCACATTAATCTGAAATAAAAAGGAAAATTTTATTATGACTTAAAATCACCTCATAGTTTTTTATAATTCATATTCTTAGGCCTTTTCCATTAAGAGTTTACATTTTAAAAGCACCACAGGTGATTCTGCTGCAGGTGGGTAACTGGGAGAAATACTGACCTAGATGAACATCCTACCTCCGCTTAGAATTATTACATTGTTATGCCTTAGCTATTAATTCTGAGTCTATTTTTTAAAAATTATTATCAAGGAGGAGAAAGTTTATAAAATTTATCAGGTTTCATAGTAATTTCCCATTTTCTGAAAATTTTCACTTGGATTTGATTATTTTTTATAGTAGAATACCATTGTGGCATACACTAAAGAACAAGCTATTTAAAGGAACCTCATGGTCAATTCTTCTGTAAAGTGAAAATATTTCCCTTGATTTATTTTTTGCATAAATCCAGATTTTTATATCTTAGTACATATGCTGAAAAGAAATGTTTTCCCCATTGTAGGTCCTTTTGGCTAGCCTTCTGTTCAATATGTGACCTTCTCACAATTCTGTGATTTACAAGAAACTATTTAGAGAAGTTAAGAAGTAGAATTGCATGTTAACTAGAGCAAATGGATTGAAGTACCACGAAGAGATAGCAGGACAAATGATAAAAGGAGCTTAAACCTGTATTGAAAGAAAATAAAGTAAAAGGGCAAAGGGCTAACACTAAACAAGGATTCTGTAATTCTGAGAATTGCAAATGAACAAAGCTATTAAGTTCAAGAGCTCTAAGTTCGAGATGTTGTTTTTAATGAGCTGGAAAAGGAATTAGGGTGCAAGATAAAGTCATCAGTTCCTTCAATGGTGAGGTAACTTCTACCCTAATCTAAGCTATGAGCACAGAGGAACTAGGAAGTGATGACTTGTTAGACACCAAAGAAGAGAAGAATGTGGATAGAAAGGGGCTATCTTTGAAGGCTATTTCAAGTCTATAAAATCAAGGTTATCTATGTGTTTAATTTGCTTCCTCTTTAACACTTGGTGCTCTGTGATAGCCTCATAGCTACAGTAAATAATACATTAAACTCAATAAAAATAGCCCAAGAGGATGGTAACTAAATTCACTATTGAGGACTGAGAAGTTACATCTCTTGAACCACAGCCAATAAAGAAGCCCTAATGATTAAGGTCATAGCAATAAAGGCAGAATGGGACTTTTTGAACCATACAGTCTACTTGTTAGATTGGATAAAAGTTCAATAAAGCAACATCATGAAAAAACATATACCAGTAAGTTGAACAACACATATAAAATGGAAAATACCTTGAAAGGTACAAACTACCAAAGCACACTAAAAGTAAAATGGATAACCTGAATAAATCTGTATCTATGAAAATGAGAATCTGCCATTAAAAATCTTCCACAAGCTTGGCACTCATAGCATGGTGGTTACGGCACCAGCCACATACACTGAGGCTGATAGGTTTCAGCCCGGCCTGGGCCAGTTAAACAACAGTGACAACTGCAACAACAACAACAGCAACAATAGCAACAAAAAATAGCCCTGGCATTGTGGTGGGCACCTGTAGTCCCAGCTACCTGGGAGGCTGAGGCAAGAGAATCGCTTAAGCCCAAGAGTTAGAGGTTGCTGTGAGCTGTGATGCCACAACACTCTACTGAAGGTGGCACAGCGAGACTCTGTCACATACACATATAAGAAATACTGAACAATAATTCTAGATAGTCTTTCAGAAAATTGAAGAAGTATCATTTTTAATTTATACAATGAAGCTGATGCTGAAACTAAAACTTGCAAAGATACAATATGCATAGAAGAAAACTTTCCAGGTGTTCTCAACTTGTGGGTGATGACCCCTTTGTAACAATGAAATACCATGCCACATTAGGAAGGTTGAGAACCGCTCAAGTTTAGACCAATATCCTTCCTGAACATTGGCGCAAAATGATTCAAAATATTTTAACAGATAGACTTCAACAATATATAAAAATGATAATACACAAAAATCAATTTGGGTTTTATCCAAGAATGCAACATTAGAAAACAATTAATGCAATTCACCATATACAAATATGATTGTACCATTAGATGTAAACAAAAGCATTTGAGAAAATATAATTATTATTCTGATTTTATAATGAAATGGAATATTTCAGTAATCTAGGAAAAAAGAAAACTTGTTTAACTTCATAAAAGGTACCTCTAAAAACTGAAGCTAGTATGCTTAATGCTGAAAGACATGTTTTTCTGAACAAGAAAACAATACCTGCTCTCATTAACATTATATCGAAGATTTCAGTCAGTTCAGTAAAGTGCATACATGCACACACATGCATGTGCATCCACACACACACAAACACACCAAATATAGTCAACTGGATTAGAGAGGAAGAAATAAAGTTTTGCCTATCCATAGACAACGTGATACTCTACAAAAAAAATCTAGAACTAATAAGTAAGTTAACACATGCCACAGGACACAAAATAACTATAAACAATTGTGGTTCTATAAAATTAAAGTTTAAAATATCACTTATAATAAAATCAAAATTATAAAATATTTGTAGGTAACTGACAAAATTTATGTAAGACCTAAAAACTGGAAACTAAAAAAAAAAAAATGCTGTAAGAAATTAAATACATAGTAAAACATTAATTGTAAAACACAGTATGTAAAAAGAAAGAATATAACACTATAGCAAAGAAGATCAAAATGCGTATCAAGAAAACTGAGACATTGGAATATAAGCATAATAAATGAAAACACAGACAAGATTCCAGAAACAAGGCACAGAACATTGTAAATTTATAAAATTGTTACTTCTTTTTATCATTATTTTCTACCCATTTCAAATTTATTTTCAAGAAGACAACTTTTTTCTTTTAGCATGAAATACAATGGTGGACCACGATATACTTCAGCAACAATTTAATTATTTCTACATACCCACTACCTGCCCAATAATGTGGAAGACATAAAGATGAATCAAACACAACTTTGCACTAACCAGAGCAGCTTTCCTTTTCAATGTGCAATTGTAAAATTACCTTCCTTACTGATAAGACCCTTAGTCATACACCTTCAGACTCCTACCCTAAAGTAGATAATAGTCCAAGAGAGAAACAATATGTGCACAACTGACCTCAATTTGAAAAACAAGCCAAAGTGCCACATATTTCTGTTAAGGCCTAGGAAATACAGAAGTTTTTACTTTTTTAAAAATTAAGTCTTTTGTACATAGATCATAAATACATTTATGCCATTTTCAATGTGTTGATTATTTGTACAAATTGGAGTGCTTACATCATACTAATCAACATGGCTTTCACCTCATTTATCCAATTATAGCATTAGGACATTTGTGTTCTACACATGATAGATC
>CAUYPK010151861.1:0-20147 GCA_963574355.1 Loris lydekkerianus
AGAGGATTGGGCTGGTCATTATGGAGGATAGGTCTGAGAATATCCTGAAGAGCTCGTTTGGTTATGGCAAATTACTTCAATATCTGAATGTTAAAGTATTTAATTTCTTCATCATAAATGAAACTCTATTAAGCTGGATATAGGATCCAGTGTTGAAAGTTACTTTGCTTTAGGAGATTTAATGTCAATGACCACCCTCTTCTGGCTTGAAAATTTTCAGCAGAGAGATCTGTAGTCATTCTAATATCTTCCCTTTGTAGGTAATAGATTTCTGGTGTCTGACTGCTTTCAGAATTTTCTCTTTCATGTTAACTTTAGTGAAATTAATTATGATATGCCTGGGGGATGTCTTATTCAGATTGAGTTGTGCTGGGGTTCTGAAACTGTCTGCTATCTGAATTTCAGAATCTCTTGGCATGTCTGGAAAGTTCTCTTTCATAATTTTATGAAGAAGGACCTCTGTGCCTTGCGAGGCCACTTCATCACTTTCAGGGATTCCAATGAGGTGGATATTAGCCTTCCTCGAATTATCCCAGAGCTCTCTGACAGAATGATTCATTTTTGCTCTCCATTTCTCTTCCTCTTTGAGAGTTTGGGAGCATTCAACAGCTTTGTCTTCAATGTCAGAAATCCTTTCTTCTGCTTGGTCCACTCTATTACTGAGGGATTCTACTGTATTTTTCAGATCTTTGAGGGCTGCAAATTCTTGCTTCAGTGCGCCAAAATCTTTGGTGGTTTTGTCTTTAAATTTGTTAAATTTTTGAGACAACTTTTGAATTTCTCCTTGAATTTCTAATTCCAACTTTTGAATTGCTCCTCGAATTTCTAATTCCTAATTTTCCTCCATTCTATTAATCTTGTTTACAATCCAAATTCTGAATTTGATTTCTGACATCTCGGCCAGCTGTTTATGATTGAGATCTTCAGTTACATCTGCCATATCTTTCCTTGGGGGGTTTGATCTATTCTGGTTATTCATGTTACCAGAGTTTTTCCACTGATTCCACTCCTTGATTATTTTACACGGGAGCTTTGTCGAGGACCTATACAGAGCTATGGCTTGAGAAACTGGGGACCTGTTTGGTGTGGTGGGGCTAAGTGGTTCTGTCTTGTTTTCAGCTGGTCTCTGTCCGACCCTAGTGAAACAGTTACTGTGGGTTGAACCCCATCACCCATAGGCAACAATTGGAAAAGGAAAATCAAACCCTCCTACAACCACACACCCAGGGCACCAACTTGGATAGTCCTCAGGTTATTGACTCAGTTCAAAAGGTCCAAATCAATTTTCTCAGTGAGCACCTGTCTCACGTGGGAGAGTTTAAAAGTTCTCTGGCAACTAGATCGCAGGTATCTGCTGACAACTCAAATATGACTTGCTCTGGTGCTCCGTGAAGTTAGGAGGACCCACCCAGGAAATATATTAGTCTGGGAATGTTGATGTCTCCTTCCCCACCTTGTACCTCTGTCACACCCAGTCACTGATATCCCCCTCAGGGTTGTGACCCAGTTGCCTCCAATGAGCAGATACTCCAGGTGTTTGCACCTGCCTGAATCACAAGGAAATCTATTTCTGCTCAGCCAGACTGCTGCGCTCTGCCTCTGTCCAGCAGGGGAAGGTGAGGTCTGACAATCTCTGGTGCTTGATGGTGGCTGCAGTGTGTTCACTCAGTTCCAGCCCTGCCGCTGATTGATGTTACTGACAGAGCAGAACAGAACAACTTTGCAGGAATTTGCTTCTGTCCCTGCTAAATTCCACTGCAGAAAAGAAGCTGTTTTGAGTTCCCAGAGCCTGCATCTCAGGCCCTGTCTTTGCTCCTGCAAGCTTGTATTTGGTTACCTGTCAGTTCTAGCCTCCTGCCTTCCTTTGTTCATAGGCTAATGATCCCCTGAGGGCTGGGTGTGTCTTAGGCTCAGTAAAGTGGTCCTCTGGATCAGCCCTGCCCTGGGAATTTCCCAGTTGTGCGTGTGCGTTTTCTAATCCCCATGCTGTACCCATGCTGGTACCACCTCAGACAAACCCTTTACTCATGCATTTTTGTCCCAGATCTGTTCCACGGTGCTTGCCACCTGAGAAGATGTCCAGCCTCTTCTGGTTGCCCAAGGAGACAGGGAGTGTCACTTTAGAATATCCCAGGGTGAGCCCTATTGTTGCCAAAAATGGCTGTTGCTCTGCACCTCGGGGCACCGCTGCTCTGGTGTGGTTCCCTCTCAGCCAATTGTCCTCTCCTCACTCCCATGCTACAGAATCAGCACTGACCAGCTTCAGTCTAGGCCCTGTCCACACCCAAGAATCTGGACTTGAGAAATCACCCAAGAATCTGGACTCCTGGGGGACAGGCCTCCAGACCTCAGAATAAGAGTGGAGAGGAGTGCTGGGAGCTCAGAATTGCAGGTAGAGAATATATACAGTTTTATGCCTGGCAGGAAAATGCCATGGCATAGTAGTAGGGGAGGTAGGTCCAGTTTTTAGAGGGTCTCTCCCATGGAGTGTAGTGGGAGGAACTTTGAACCCTGCTCATTTGTTTGTGGGGCACCCTGAGCTGTTCTCATGGGGGAGGGGATTCCCATCTGCTTGGTGATGGATTTTGTACCTTGTGTTTGTATTCTTGGGGTCACAGCCCACCTCAGAGGGGTTGATGTGCATTCTTCAACCTTCTCTCTTGGTGTAGCTCTAATCCACCACATTAATTGCAAAATTTCTGTCCTTTAACTCTTCTTCTGGACGGGAGCCTCTTTGGAAAGCTGGCTTCAGTCAGCCATCTTGTCTCTGCCCCCAAGACCTAATTTCATATGAAAACCAATTTAGTCGGTACAGTGCTTTTTTGAACATTCTAACTCAAACGTTTATTTGAAAAAGAAAAATGAATCTTACTTTCATTAAGCCAGGGAAATAAAATAAAACATATAAATGAGTGCCAAAAACATTGAAGATATTCAATTAGAAGCAGGAATCAACTCTTTTGGGTGCAGAAAGGAAAATTACTTCATTTGGTGTGTTAATGTGTACACACTGTGACTTTTAGCTTCTTGTAAAATTTGTAACCACATTTGCCCTGATTTCTATTACTTTTGGTCTCAAAAAAAATCAGTAAGAGAGTGATAGTTGCAATGTCTGGCTGCTTGAATAAAGACTTAGTAGGCCAATAAGTCTTAGTAAGCCAGCAGACTTAGACCAGAGTTTAGAGAGGCTCAGGAGAGGAAAGTAGGGATTGGCAGGTGACACTTTGTAGAGTCTAATTGAAGGAAAAAGGACAGGACTTTGCTCCTGCAAGCTTGTATTTGGTTACCTGTCAGTTCTAGCCTCCTGCCTTCCTTTGTTCATAGGCTAATGATCCCCTGAGGGCTGGGTGTGTCATCAGAAGTCCAAATGAGGCCTGTGGAGCTGGCAGACCAAGGACATAAGAAGCATAGATTTAACATTCAAGAACAGGACTCTTATCCTGTGAGGATTATTTCAAATTTAGAACTTAGAGCAAGAAATATCCTTAGTCACAGAAAGAATTACTCTGTATCTTGGTAATTTACTTAATACCCCAGGCCTGGAGGAACAGGGCAGATCACACAGTAGCTGAGCAAGAACCAATTCCCTACTAATTACACAAAAGTTCAGTTTTGACTTGGTGATTCAAGTCAATGAACTTGAGAAGAGTAATTGGTCTCAGTGGATAGAAGAGTGTCAGTACAGAAGGTAAGGGCGCAGGGTAGGTGATATGGAGCCAGAAATTCATCCTTCCGGGAGAGACCAGAGTGACACAAGACTGTAAATGGGGTCTTCCCACCTTGTTCTTATGAAATTGCCTTCATTCTCCCTGCAGGGATTAGTTTTAGCCCTAGAGGCATTTCACTTACCTTTGTTACTAGTTCTGGTAGAAACAAAATAGGATAGAATCCTGAGCATTAGAATTCTCTTTCTTAGAGTTTGGTTTCTTTGTTTTTAGTGGGTAGGCATTATAATTCATATGGAGGGCTAATTCAGGCAATGAAAGATTGGGGGTGGCATTATTTCAATAAACTGTGCATTTAGATAATTACAATAGGCTCTGCTTTACTTAAGCATTGCCCACACAGAATATGTAACGTCATCTACTATGAAAAAGCACTCCTTCTCTCACAACAGGGTAATTACAGAGTTTTGGAAATAAACTCTGTATCAATGTGAGAGTAGAGGAAGAAAAACAACAGCATACCTAAATAAATCTTAGGTACGTAATTTTTATGGACTTTTATTAATAAAGGAACTTTTATGAAGAACTAAAACTTTCTCTCTCCCAGTGCAACCACAGCTAGAATTCTGCCCTGGATTCAGGAGCAATTAAAGTCTGAGCGTTAGAGTATGTTACCACTAAAAATACAAGGATAGAGGACCAAAGGAGGGGGGTAAAGGCAAAGGACAACTTGGAAAAATAGTTAAATGAAATAAAACAAAAAGAAGTGGGAAAAGAAAATAAAGGAGATCCAGGAGATTGAGTTAAGGGGCAAAGATCAATCAGCCTGTGATGAGGCCTCACACAAGCCCCAGTGGTTCTCAGCCAGCAAGTGGGCAGATGGCCCTTAAACCAACCTCAGCTCAACTCCTCCAACAACATGGTGTGGTAACTGGTGAGTGTTCCAAAGCATAGGTTAGTGACACTCTTGATAACTCCCTCACAGTGTAAAATCCCTAAATTGTGTGCAAAACTCTCTTTGGTTGCTGAATTGTGGTGGACTAAAGTTGTGTATAGACGTTTTCTGCCCAAGATTATAACCAATGATTTTTTTGCAATTTTCTTTTAGTTAATATGAGAGTACATAAAATTAGGTCACATTATTTGTGCTGGTAAGCTAAAGTCCAATGTCCAAGTTGTAATTGTGTCCTTCCCCCAGGAAGTGTGCTATATACCTCTACATTGTACCTATAGGTGGGAATTTACCAAGCCCCAGAACCTCCTCCTTTTTCTTGCCTTTAACTTTGTTTTTCTCTCGTGTGGGCCTGAAGTTGCTGATATACTATTTTCAGATTAATACTGAGTACAGGAGATATTTGCTTTTCTATTCTTGAGATACTTCACTTAGGAAAATGTTTCCCCAGTCCATCCATGTAAATACAAAAGATGCAGTCTCCATCTTTTCTTTGGCTGAATAGTATCCCATCATATACATATATATGTTTGTTAATCCCTTCCTGGGTTGGTGGGCTCTTGGGTTGTTTCACATCTTTGCAATTGTGAATTTAGCTGCTATAAACATTCTGAAGAATTTTCTTTTGTCATTCACAATGCCTGAGTTTCTTTCTCTTTCAAAGCTCCTTAAAGGAAATGAGACATAAACAATTATCCATAGAAAATCCAGCCATATTGGCAAGTTCCTTGAGGCAGAAACTATTTTACTCATTTCTTTTATAGTCTCAGGTCTACTTCGGTGCTATGCACATAGGGGGACTTCAACATTACTAATTGACCTTTAGTTAAGGAAACTGACATTTTGTTGTGTCTGAGCTTTGGGGTCTCATGATTAGTTAAGAGAGCCAATTTATATCTCTCAGCTGAACAGAGATCATCAGACCCAGGCTATTACAATTTCAAGTTAAAATGCTTCCTTTTATGATTTTAAATGGATTGACTAGTTAGAGGAATGTGAGTTCTTTTACAATAAAATTTCCATTTTAGCTTCTTATGTTAGTATTAAGAAGAGGAATTAATTCCTTGTGCTTGAATAATTTTAAAAATATAGTTCCAAAACTGTAAGACATTTGTTTAATTAATTTCCTCCTTCCATCATAGAATATTCTGGTTGTGAGTCCTATTCTCTGTACCACCAATTCTCTATTTGACTCATCTTTTTCATAGAAATATTTCTTCTTTTCTAATATTTTCTATTAATTTAACTAAGAATATTTACTGCTCTTCATCATGTGATCTTTTTTATTTTTCTATATCTTTAGTTTTCCTCCTCAAAATTAGTCTTTGGTGCAGCAGCAGCTAGTCATTATTATTAACTATTACTTCACAGAAACAAATCCTGCTTTCACCCAAAGATCTGGCATACAAAAAGTATACACATTAACTTTCTGATTCATGGAGCCACATTTTATGACCTTTTTCTTTACAAGGATAAACATATTTTGAAAGAGCAGCTCCATGGAATCTCTCTCTATAAAGTACTATGAGCCACTTGTATTTCCTTTGACTGGTATCTGACTCATTAAGCTCACTGGTTTCTTTACTTCTAAAAATTTCTCTATTAATCAAGTTAGTATTATTTCATTTTAAAAGACAAATTAATTTTAGGAAAAAAGCAAGTAGACACAGTTCTTAAATTTATCTAGGCAAATGGAGCGCAAAAATGTGAGAAAAATAAATGACACAACATGGGTTGCTTGTTCACACAAAACCCAATCCACAAAAATATTAATCTTTCAGTTCAATGAATTACCAACATTTTGAGATTGGCCTCATTTCATATTTTAAAGCAGGTGTTCAGCATTGCTATTACATCATGCATGTACCAAGTTATTTTTTACATATTTGGCATTCATTACCTTCTACACCCTTATAAGTTAATCCATAATTTTTGTTTGAAACTTTGATTAAAATATATCTCTGGAAAGAAGTATGGGGGATACTTTAAGTATGGAGGATACTCATCTTTTTCATAGAAATATTTGTAGATATTTATACAATATAGATTTCTACAAAGAAGATCTAAAAGTACTCAGAGTCAAAGCATTCTATAATAGACATACTCTTATTTGACAATGTGAATGTTACTTTCTTTGCATTATTATTATTGCTTAATAGTTCAAAGCAGTAATTCTTTGATTTCTTTTCTGAATGTATTTATGTTCATTCATTCTTTACGAGGTTTTTGTTTCTAGTCCTTATCTTAAACATTGTTATTGTTATTAAATTTTAAGCCTCTTTAATTTTGTGAAGGCAAAAAATGGAAACCTAATAAACACATGTATATGTAAAAAAAATAAATAAAAGTAAAAATTTTAATGCAGGGTTCAGCTGCCAAAGCCACCCTCCCTCCCAAAAAAGAAGATCTAAAAGTAGATCTTCCCTTTGATCTCAGAATCCCATTACTAGTTATCTACCCAGAATAAAAAATATAATTTATTTTCATAAGGACAATTGCACTCAAAAGTTTATAGCAGCTCAATTCCCAATCTCAAAGATGTGGAAACAACCCAAGTGCCCATCAACCCATAAATGGATTAATGAACTATAGTGTATGTGTATCATGGAATACTATTCAGCCGTAAAAAGTGGAGACTTTGCATCAATATTTATCTGAATGGCATTGAAGAACACATTTCCTTAGTAAAGTAGCTCAAGAATGGAAAAGCAAGAATCCCATGAACTCAATACTAATTTGAAACTAGTAGATGAACAACTAAGGTCCACAGGAGAGAAAAACACAACTAATTTCAAGAAGGGGGAATTGAAGAAGGGGGCATAGGGATTGGTAAGCTCCCATCTAATGGGAACAATGTAGGGTTATATGGCACACCTCCTGGGCTAAGTACTTAGCTACAACTCAAAATTTACTTAACAAATGCAAACAATGCAACTTAATCATATGTACCCTTATATTAATCCAAAATTATATATATATATATATATGTATATATATATATATATATCTGATGTGTATGAGAAGAATGAATGAAGACAAATTTTAAGTACTTAAAAGAAATTTTTTATTTTTGACACAAAGTAAAACAATATGTTTAAAACAATTAAGACTTTTCAAAAGGTTATAATTAATAGTTACACATAAGGCTCATTACAGGCTCAATTACAGGCTCATGCCTATAATTCCAGTACTTTGGGAGGCCAAGGAAGGAGGATCACCTAGGGTCAGGAGTTTGACACCAGTCTGGGCAAGATACTAAGACCCAATCTCTATACATTTTTTTTTTTTTTAAACTAGCTGCATGTGGGAGTCCCAGCTACTCAGGAGGTTGAGCCAGGAGGATCACTTGAGTTTGGGAGTTGGAAGTTGCAGTGAGTTGTTACCTACCATTGGAGTACCATTACACTCCAATCCAAGTGACAGAGCAAGACCTTGTCAAAAAACAAGTAATTATCCTCTTCATCAAATATATAGCATACTTTGTTAAATTTTTAAATTTTGAGACAGTACTACTAACAGGTGAAATTCAATTCATTTGCTGTTGAAATTGTGCTCGGGTTTTAATAATGACAGACACGGACTTTTTTCAATTTTAATGCTACAGTTGCCCCAAGGTGGTTACTATAGTGGTTTTGGAGTCCTCTCTAAATCTCTTTTCTCATCTTATAAGTTATGTGACCTTAAACACATTGCTTAATCCCCCTGTGATTCAATTTTCCTACTTTTAAAACAAGATAATAATATCACTACCACTTAATGTCCCAGGGAGTATTTTATGAGTCAATTATAATCCCCTATGTCTGATATACAATAAAGACTCAATAAATAGTTGGTGGATGACTTTATGTCACATATCCTAACATTCAGCCACAGAACATTCTTACATTTTTATGTTTCTGTAAAACTATCAGGGCCTCATAACAGAACTGCAATGTCATGCTCTTCTTTCTTCCTTTAAACAAACATCTGACTCACCATATTTTCAAATATATGCCATTACTGTTCACTTTAAAAGTTTATTTACTTTATAAAAAAATTTGTTTACTTGTGAGCAACAGTATGTGTGTTGATTGTTGGAACAGAAGTTAGACCTATAAATTCTGGGTTAGAAAGAAAGTCTGTAATTTTGCAATTTTTTAAAATCAGTTGAATTTAAGATGCATTTGCATAATTAAAAAACAGACATGGAGTAGTCACTAATCCCTGACCAGTGAGCATTAATCTCCTTCCTTTCTAAAATAATGTTCTCATAAATGGCAACATTTGATTTTTTTTACACAACTTTGGCTACAAAAGCAAACAATAATAATTTTGATAAAGGTTTTTCTTAATTTAAAGCATTTTGAAAATCAAAGCCTTTTACCAAATTCAAAATGAAAAAGCTTTGAAAATCAAAGCCTTTTACCAAATTCAAGAGAAGCTCGCTCTCTCTCTCTCATATTTTCTAGGTTATTCTTTCTATACTTATATAATTAAGTTAGATAATAAAATCTCCTCTCTCTTCCCATAATTGAGAGAGGAGAATTTATTTAACTCTGAACTTGAATTTCCCATTTCCTCAAAGGGAAGTGGGTTCAGTTAGAGGTCAAATGTTTATGTTTAGGGAAGAAAGATCCACAGAATACATAATACTTAGAGTATAACTTTTATTTCTTCTGTAGGTAATAGGGAAAGAAAATAGCACCTTCAGTGAAGAAAATTCCTCTTGGAAGCCAACTGTTTCCAGTGTTGGGTAGTTGTTGGTAATAAGAAGAGATTCTTTTTTTATTTTTCCTCAAAGAAATGCTGAAAATCTCTGGGCCCACAGCACAGAGCAGAACTTAGAAAATCTCCCCAGCAGTATGGAAGGGAACCCTTCACACAAATGTAAATTCTGGAGCTTTGGGTCCTAGTGTTCTTTGGATCTCTGTCACCACTAAATAACAAAAGGAAGAAAATCTTAAATTTCCCAGTACCTAAACTTTTAATAAGCAAAGGTCAACACATCTGAAATGGCATCTGAAATATAACCCTTACAAACAGGCATTCTGGATTCATAAACATTTTCTTTCTGAAAATAAAAATGCATCATTAAGTATTTCTGAATTTATAACACTGTCTAGAGGAAGAACATTATTAAAACCATTATTTTATTATTAGACTAGGCTTTCAGACCAGGCTTTTCTTCCATAGCCATGGGAAAATGTAAATAAAGAAGGAATTTATACATGCATTTATAATCTGTCATCTATGCTAAGTGTTGAAATAAATAAAATTCATATTTAGAAAACTAGGTATATTTTAGCCTCACCCTTAGAATCATTAACCAAACAGAAACAATTAAACTCTTATACTGGGAGACAGAAATATTATGATGTCTAAGAATGTTTGCTTGATCTGTGTTTCTCAGGTCACTGAGGGCAGTTTGACAAGTATCACCCAAATGTCTCCTGACCTTTCTCACCTGTGGACTCCGATAAGGTCACTGTATTATTTAGACTTGCCTTTTAGCTCAATGACACTCACCACTCAGCCAAATTCTGAGGGTCCCTCTCTGTCTCTCTCCCTTTGAGAGTCCCCAGGAATTATCTCTGCCTGGTTGTGAATCAACCTAGGCCTACTGGAGATGTGAATCAACCTAGGCCTACTGGAGATGTCCACGGTGTACCCCACACCAGGGCTTGGGATGCTCTACTTTGGAAGATGCCAGTTGCCCCCTTCTAGTGTCCTCAACCCCATTGATTGCTGTCTTGCACTATGCTACTCACTGCAAGCTGTCAATGGCTGGTTTGCTCAAAACCTTCACATTTAGAAAATGAGGAGGGAGCCTCGACCTCCTCTGGATCAGTAAAGTTACGTGTGATCCAAGCTGCAAACGCTCACTAATGTAAATACAAACTTTCCCCCCATGGCATAGGGAGACTTGCAGGTTGTCTGGCATGAGGGAGGGTTGCAGGGATAGCCTCATGGGGGTGGCAGATCTACTGCTCTTCACTGCTTTTTCTTTCTCTGGTGGAATTCTTTCAAAGGACCCAGCAATTTCTTCTTATAACTTGCCTTCTGTCACTTTCCTCTCTCCTGGTTAAATAGGCACAAATACGTATTTGAATTTCAACTGCAGGCACTATTCTTGTTCTTCTCACAGGCAGCTCCTCAGCCATTGTAAAGTTAGCCAGTGCAAATAGATAACAGAGAGGAAGGGGCGTGACCTACCTAACTCCACATTCCTAACATACATATAGTGACTCTCAACTTCCTAGATTTTATTCTGAAATGTGTGGGTTCCAATCCTAGGACTGCCACTTACCAGAGGTATAACCTTGGCAAGTTACTAAAACTCATGTCAGTTCAGTTTTCTCATCTCTAAAATTAGAAAAATTATACTTAGCAAATGCCATTACTTTGATATTTGAAAGTGATACTATAAGGGGAAGCTCTTTGTAAAAAGTTCTCAGCATAAAGTATTTGATATGTGACAGAGGTCTCCACTTGACTTGTAGTCAGGACTTTGATCAATGGAAATTTATTGCCAAGAGGGCAGAAGAGCCTTTGGAGACAGACTGAATTTTAACCTAAGAATTCATATGCCAGGCACTTGACTCAGTGAGGAAGCTTTAGTTTTGAGAAAAAAAGGTTGATTTTCAGTTCATGATAACAACATACCTCTCTTTAAGCTCAACTCCCAACTGCCATCAGTCTCCCTAAACAATTTTCGAGGAAGCAGAGCTTCTTCTTCATCTGGATAAGCTCTAAAAGGCTAATGGAATTCAATTATTTCTGTTACAATGACTTCATTTATACTACAGGTAATGTGACTTGGGAAAATTAATTACATATAAAAATACATGAAACCAGTTAGAAATACACATTAAATACATTCTACATTTGCCACCCTAACAAATCTAGAAAGTAAGAATTTCCTAAGAAATTATCCTGTGTACTTCATTTCTTTATATGAGACTACTGAAAATTATAGTTTCTATTTATCTTTGATCTTACATAAGTACAGAAAAGTACTAGGTTGAGTTGGTTACCAGAAAATGGTTTGAGCAATCATAATTAACAATGAATTACTACTTTAAAAAAGTTCTTATATAATGGAAATGCCCTCTTTTGAAGCTGGTTATCAACTAAGATGAATCACTGGTAATGTTTACTTCTTTTTAAACTGGCAGGAAAACATTAAATGAATCTCAAAGGCATTGATGAATAAGGTGTCAAGGACAATACTGTTGCAGCTTGAAGCCATAACTAAATCAAAACCTGGAGGTACGAAATTTATAATTTCAATGTGGAAATCAGCATATTACCCTGGTTCTTCACAAAACAACTTCAGGCAGTTACAATAAATCAGTGATATAAAAATATATTGAAAACAAAATTAATGTCTCAAAAGAAAAAGTGATAACCCTCTTGTGGGTTGATTATGTCTCCCCAAAATTTATATGTTCAGTCCCAGCCTCTAGTACTTCAGAATGTGACTGTATTTGAAGACAGGGCATTTAAGGAGGTAATTAAGGAAAAATGAGGTCCTATGGGTACCTGGGGGAAAACCAAATGAAGGTGAGGGAAAAGACAAGGACAGAGTTCTCAGAATAAAGCCAACCGTGCCAGCACCTTGGTCTTGAACTTGTGGTTGTCATAACTGTGAAAAAATAAACTTCTGTTGTTTAAAGAAGCTGTAGTATTTGTATAGACTGATACAGTCCTATGTGCCAAAAGCCTTCCTAAGAAGTTGATGCAAAGGAGGGAGGAACAACTTTTTTTCTTGGATCCTAAGGTTAAAATGGTCTCTTATGATTCGATGGTGAGAGATCATAAGAGGTCCAATCAGAAGAGATTTCACTCATAATTTTCAAAGTAGCTTTATATCCTTTTATCTCTTGTGTGCCTCAAGACAATTCTATTTAATGGATGGAGAGATTAAGACTGGGAGGATCATGCCAACTTTGCTTGCTCAGAGACAGACTAAGCATGACACCAAAGCCTCCTGGTTCACTTGTATTGGCAGTAGCTAAGGTTTGATAAGGACTGGTATACCATCACTCCATTGTGGAGACTGAGGCTCAATGTGGTGAGGTGACCTACTCAAGGTCCATCTGGCAGGAAGCAGCTTTCCAGGGCCTAGAGCCAGGTCTTCAGCCTCTGGGTCCTATAATGTTTCTGCTGCTCCATGACAGGAAAGCATGTCCTTCCTCTGCAGTGTCCCAGGATTATTCCTGGCATCTTTTCTTCCCTTCCAGCCCCTTCCTTGCCAAGGAGCTGTCAACCTTTGGACCTAAAGGGAGAACTACCGGTTGGGCACATACTTTTTATAAATTTTGAAAGGAATCTTTAATATTACATAGGCATATGTAATATTATATTTGTGTTTTTATGACTAACTGGTTCCTAATGAAGAAGAAAAGCTCAATCTCCGTATGACAAAAACAAACATATTAAATTATAAGTAATTGAAACTCCCCTCCATACATACACATTAACGCTTTAAGGGAGGGAATAGATTGTTCTACATAAAGAAAGATTCAAAAAGACAGACTGAGAATGAGGTTGGGGTTGTGTAGGAACTTGTAGAACCACAGAGAATTTGTAGGAGAGGAAGGAGACATAAGAATGATTTTTAGGAAGCTTAATTTACAATACACTGTGTGAGCCCACTGAATCCCAGTCCCCTTAGATATCTTTAAGCACTGTACAAGAGAGGCCTATATTACTTTGTCAGTGATTTTTGGAGCTGGAATTCTATGTCTCACTTTGAACATTATACCAAACCAGAACTGGTCGTAAGTAGGTCAATTTAATTTGAATATGATTATTTTCTCTTAGTTTCACTGAGGAATGAAAAGTGGCTTCTGCTTGGAATGAAAGGGAGAGAATTCAAGGGAGCAAGCTGCTAGTGACCAACAAGAAGGACCTGGAACTCCTCAGACACCAACATGTAACTCCCAGTCAGAGTTGTCTGGATCAGTCAATACTTCTTAACAAAAGTCACTCTAAAGACTAAAAAGGAATAATATCTGTGAGAGATAGGTAAGTTGACTTCTCAGTGGGGCGTCCTGCCTCTATCCTGGGGTATCCAGGGAAACATTTGCAGACGAACAATCCCTGGGGATGGTTGGGAAGCCCGAGGCTCCTGGACAGGATGAAATAGGCCTATGTGTTTGAGAGTCAGTCAACAGATGGAAGGGATTAAACTCTTCGAATATTTAGTTAGATTAGTAATTGTGAATAGAACTAGTTTCTCTCTCCCCCTTTATTTAAATATTCCATGGGCTGTTTATCAACTCCTGCACCAGTAACCCAGTCTCTCTTTTCTATTCCCATCTTCTGGGAACTTGGGATTCTTTCAAGCCTATCTTTTGCATATACACCGTAGTTGGAAATTAATAAAAGTCTCTGAAGAGGCCAGAGGCAGGCTGTATTTTCTGCGTTTACTCAGCCTGAGTTAATGTACGCCTTCTCCGGGCACTTTCAGACTTTATTTTAAACTTACACGTATTCAGCATGGTTTTTTCCAGCCGGCATTCAAACCAGGTCGGGCTTTGTGTGCAAAAACACCTCCTTAGGTATCTATCTGTAGATCTATTATACTGATAAATGTCTTTAGATTGACTTTTAGTTCTCAAAATTATCCCATATGAAATTTCCAAAGAAGACAAACTATCTATCCATAATTAAAAGAAGTGTGAACTTCAGAGCTCCTGTTTATAGCTCGACTTTCCCTGCTTGCTGACAAGTGACTAACTGACTCTCACCTTCATGAAATGTAGAGCCAAGGGGTGAAGGAGCTAAGCACGACACAATCTTTAACCAAAAAGGAGGGGAAGAAATCCAAATATCCTAACTGTTCTATCCGAATCCCCTCTTAGGCTTTTACATAGTTAGTTTTCCTTTATACAGTGACATCATCCAGAAAGCAGTCCAACCCAGCTGGGCATTTCCAGAGAGGCTGAGGGGGGTCTCAGTGTGGAGAAAGCTTCTGAACACTTCTTTAGCGAGTCCCTGGGTACTTTTGTGAGAGTACAAGTCTCTTGGAGAATTGGTGGCTGTTTGCATGAGACTGGCTGAGATTCCAAGTAACCTCCACCAATTAAGGAATTTAGCAAAAAGGCTGTGGCCTAGACTTCAAATGCACCCTACATTAGTGCACTTAAGTTATGATGGAACTCAGTCTATGTTGTCAGACACTATAGTTAGCAACTCTTAAAAAGTGAGAAAAAAAATGGAACTTGAGTGCAAAGCCCCAGAAAAGAGGTCAGAATTTCCTAACCAGCCACTGTCTTAGACATGACCTTTTCTGTCATGTTACTGTGGCAGAGTGAGATCACCCTCTTGGCCTCTCCAGTAAGGTCACTTCCTCCAGAAGTCCAAGAGCTGCAGGCACTTGCTCATTCTTTGTTTACTAATAGTCCACTTTGCAATATACTATTTTCAACTGTCTCCTCTATTTTAATCCCTGACAGAACCTGGATATCCCCTGCTCATGCACTGCCAACATCCTGACCCTCTGTCATCTACCCCACTCCAACCCTAAGGTGCTTCCATCAATACTTACAAATGTTTAGTGGAATGCTGGCTATCCTTGGCTGAATCCTCCTTTTCTTGCCTTAGCTGTGTGGCTACCCTTAAATGCCTCCCTATTTGAATTCATTGTGTGGAGAAATTTCTAGAGGACTTTTCTCAGACACATCCCTCTTGGAAAAAGGTTGGTCTTAAAATATTCCCAGTTCATTACCCATCGTCTTACCAGCATGGTTTCTATTCTAAGCCCTTAAGGTTATTTTGCTCAAAAATTATCTCATGAAAATTTAAGTATTCCTAAAAATTATGAAACTTTTTTAGCAAACATCTTAATCAGAAAATAGTTAAAACAAGACCTGTGGATACTGGATGCCAAATAGTGGGCTAACGCTAATGATACTCCATTTCCCCCTCATCTTTCTCTCTTGAGCTTTGAACACTTTATTCAACCACCAGCTGGGTGCTTCCTCCTGGATCATGCCCACATCTTTCAATGTCCATATGTTCCAAGCACAGCTTGTCTTCCAAGTCTTCCATATCCCCTATGAAATCACATGCCATATACTCAGATGTCAAAACACAAATTCTGAGTCCTTGCATGTGTATTTGTATGATGATGAGAAAGATAAACATAAAACATTTTTATTTGTTTTTATGCCAGAAGGCTTAAATAAAGCTTAAGACTATATTTTTTGAAAGGGATAATAAATATGTAAATCTTCTCCGTGTAAGTTAAATAATTTCATGTAACACTGTCCAATAGAAATAAAATACCAACTTAATGTGTAATTTAAAAAGTTTTACTAGCCACATCAAAAAAAGTAAAAGGAAGCAGTTGGAATTATTTTAATGATATATTTATTTAATCTAATATATCTGCAATATTATCATTTTCACATGTAATTAACACAAAAGTTATTGATGAGATACTTCACATTCTTAATTTTGTACTACTTGATGTTAAGTATGTAATTCATATTTATGACACATTTCAATTTGCACAAGCTACATTTCAAGTCCTCAGTAGCTACCTATGGTTAATGACTACTATGTTGGGTAGTGCAGATCTAAAAAAAATCCCAATTGAAATCTTATTTGAAAAATAAAAACCCACATAAACCCCCTAAAAAATTCTGAAATTATTCTAACATGTATCGATTTAGAATTTCAGGAAAAAAAACAACTGGGAAAAAAAAAAAAAAACAGATAAAGTATTTTACTGGTAGAAATATAAAAACTTAGATTAATGTGGCAGGAAAAATTACAGATTCAGTTATAATTAAGAATGTAACCAACTCCAAATAATGGAGAAAAATGAGAATTATTTGATAAATAATTAGGATCACTATTCAAAAAGGTGGGGAAGTAATATTTTTAATTCTCCCATAGCATTTTTGCCACATATACACATAAATTGCAGAGGTTTTAAAGCATTACATTTAAAAGAAAGATAAATTAGTAGAAAATAGAAAAACTACTAGATCTTCAGAGATCTGATAATTTCCTAGAAGATGATATGATGAAATGATAAAATAAATAACAGAGGAAAGGACTCAAACAAACTACAAAGAAATTTAACATAAGTGTGAGAAAATAATGTGAGCAAAATAAAAAACAACAAAATACAAAAATTTTGAAGAAAATATATACAAGTATTCTTAGATTTACACTACATATTATAAGAAATAATAAGATACCAATTAGAAAAGAATGTTAATAGACAATTCATAATTAAAAAATTAGTAGCAAGTATATTTTAATAGCATCTCTTTTAGTTGAAAAATTAAAACACCCACAAGTAATATTTCATTTTGCTTAAATCCATCCATTCAATATTATAGTGCGTTTATGTAAGGAATTTTCTGAGGTTCTGCAGATATGCAACTGCACAAAACAAGCAAAGACTCCTGCTATGATGGATTTTATATGTTCTGTTTTCTGTGTGCCATTGTGGAGACAGATAATGAGCATATAACCATGTGTTAATAAATACATTCTATAAGATGGTGACAAGTACCTAGAAAGGAGAGTATGGCTCAGGAAACAGGGAAAAGGGGGACTGTTCAGGAAAGCCTTACTGCTAACTGGCATGTGAGCAAAAACCTGACGGATGTGAGAGGACGATGAAAAAGAAGGGGTTCCATGAAGAAGGAAAAGCAAGCATAAGTGCCCTGAGTAAATTGTATAAGAGCAAAGGCAAGTAGGGAAGTCAGAGACTGATCTTGGGGGTATTACAGGCCATTGTTAACAGCTTTGGTTTTTATTCCAAATGATATGGAAAGTCATTTGAAGATTTTTTTTTTTTTTTGAGCTAAGTAAACATGATTTTTATTAAGAAATGCTAAAAGAAAAGTGCTTAGTCCATGGGGTCTATAAACTACACTGAAAGCCCATCAATAATAGAAGTTTTGATTCTGGAGATAAAAAAATACATGCTATCCTCTCTACCCTTAACCTAAAGCCCAAATCATACAAATAAGCCCATGAATCATACAAATAAGAAAGCAAGAGAAATGTGTGAAATTTCTTAATAAAATAAAAGTATAAATTTCTTAATGAAATTTCACACTGATGCTATAATTTTTTAATTGGGGAAGAGACAGAGGTATACTTCTTGATAAATTCATTTTCTTTTCTTTCTTTTTTTTTTTTTTTTTGAGTGTGTATTGCCTTTCTTTACTTTGCTCTCATAGTGGATGCCTTTAACTTGATTATTATTATGACTAAGACACGTTGTTTCCTCCATCAAAGCATTTACCCCCCACCCTGACTCCCCTTGAACCCAATTCTGCAGTGGAACTCTGGAATACTTTCACTTTCTCTGTACCTCGCCATTCCTTCTTTCTACACCCCACAATTGAAGAGACTTTCATTAACTGTCTAATAAAATAGTCCAAAAACCTGCTGTAAATATAATTCTTAGTTTCTTTATATTTCTGCACTACAATATAAATATTTGTTTTCTTAATTTTTTTTTGCATTTTATTGTTGATTATGGCCAATAAAATAAGAAAAAAGAACAAGTGGTGTAAGAATTAACAAATAAGACATAATTCATTAGAATCAATAAGACTTCAGAATTACTGCAGAAGGTTAATAGTGTGTCTCCACCTCACATGCTGACACACTTTTTCTGTAAAACATGAATTAGTAAATATTTTCACCTTTGCAAGCCATAAGGTCTTCACCACAACTATTTTTTTTAAATGAAGTTTATTCTGAGCCAAATTTGAGGACCATGATCTGAAACTATACCAAAGAAGCCTTGAGCAACTTCAATATTCAGTTCTGCCATTATGCCTTGATAGAAAGCAGCAATAGACAACATGTAAATGAATGGACACGACTGAGTTTCAATAAAACTTTACTTATAAAAACAAGTAGTGGGCCTGGTTTGGCTTATAGGTTATAGTTTGCCAACTTCTGCTTTACATCAACATTACCAACCAGAAAAGAGTATACTAAATGTAATACTTTCACAATAGCAGCAAAACCTCTGAGGCACCCAAAATTATTTAATAATTTAAATAATGTATCACAACACTTTTACAGAGAACACTTTTTTTTTTTTTTTCCTGCAATTTTTGGCTGGGGCCAAGTTTGAACCCGCCACCTCTGGCATATGCATCCAGCGCCCTACTCCTTGAGCCACAGGTGCTGCCCTACAGAGAACATTTTTAAAAGCTACCAAGGACATTTAAAAAGTTTTGAATAAGTAGAGAAATACACCAGGGTCACACATGGGCGACTTCCATTGGGAAAATATCAGTATGTCCCAGATTAATCTCTGAATTAATTATAATTCAAATAAAGTTTAGTCACATTTTTAAAAATATAAAGACTCTTGTTCTAAAATTTATATGAAAAACAATATTCAAGAATAACTCAGTAAGGCAAAAATAAAGCAAAATAGGGTGCTTTTACTAGATTTTAAAGCTATAAAGACAGTAATAAAAACAAAAGTAGGGTGATAGAGAACAGAAAAATAAATCAATAAAACTTCAGAGAGATAATATGCATGCATAGGGTGGGTGCCAATAAATACATATATATTTTAGACAAGAAAAATTGCATTAAAATTTTAATACTCAACATATGCCAATAATAACAGATGAATACAAGTCATGTTTAGCACCTCTTGTAATTGCTAAAGTCAAATGTGACTTGCGTATTACAAATTTAATAGTCTTTTTCTTATAATTTTTTGATACCCCCTGTATATATGGCATATATATAACTATAAATACACATACATATCTTAAGATATGAAAAAGGAGGATCAAAACAATGGACAGAGTATTTGTTATTTCGTAGATTTCATCAGAAAATATACCTCAATATATGAAACAATATAAACTGGATCCTCATTTTATATAACATATTGAGATGCAAATCAGTTTAAAGATACAAATTTAAAATTTTAATATGAATATAATAAGTGTAGGGGAATATCTTTGTAAACTTGCAATGAAAAAAAGATGTACTTAAAACACATAAGATACACTTACCACTTTGACAGACATTGGCTATTTCTCTTTACAAATAATATAGGCAAAATTTATAAACATAACGGAATGGCAGAGGACACCAATAATATCTGAAACTGTCAGGGGATTAATATCTCAATAACAGAAAATTTTTGCAAATCAAAAGAAAAAGGAAATGGACAAGTATTAGAATAGAAATCATACTCAAAAAAAAAAAAAAAAGGAAAACTGAATAAATAAGAGATTCTAAACACATCAATAACCAAAGATACCTAAATTAAACAACAATGACCTATCACTTTAGAGTCATAAAATTAGCAGATTTTAAAAATTTGGATACTGCCTAATATCAATGAGAATGTAAGTAAACTGGAAGCCCCACATGGGCTTATTGATGAAATGAAAAGATTTGAGTCACTCAGAAAAACAATGTGACAGTACTTAATGAAATCCATCATGCACAATGCCTGAGATCCAGCTGTCAGCAGTTTCTGAAACACGCTCTCAAAGTCCATGATGCAACATTTGCAAGAATAGTCATTG
>CAUYPK010151863.1:0-16387 GCA_963574355.1 Loris lydekkerianus
AGCAATATATAATTTTAATGCAATACCTATTAAAGCTCCATTGTCATACTTTAAAGATCTTGAAAAAATCATACTTCGTTTTATATGGAATCAGAAAAAACCTCAAATAGCCAAAACATTACTCAGCAATAAAAACAAAGCTGGGGGTGGTATTCTTATCTTGCTGTAACAAATAACTACAGACCTAGTGGCTTCAAGCAACTCAAATTTACCAGCTTAGGAAGATCAGTAGTTTAACTAGGTTTCACTTGGCTGAGATCATGGTGTTGGCAGGCCTATGTTCTTTTGGAGGCTCTAGAGGGGAAATCTGTTGCCTTCTCTCCTCCAATTCCTGGCAGCCACCTGCATTCCTCAGCTCCTGGCCCCTTCCTTCATCTTCAAAACTAACAGCAGAATCTCTTTCTGAGTCTTCTGCCTCCCAGGTTTGCTCATAAAGACGCTGGTGATTACAGTGAGTTCACGGGATCACCAGGATAATCTCCCCACCCGAGCATCTTTAACTGAATCACATTTGCAAAGTCTCTCTTGTCATATAAGGTACATATTCACAGGTTGTGAAGATTAGAATGTGACACCTTTGCAAGGCCTTTATTCTGCCTACCATAGGGAACAAAGACATCTTGCTTTCTTATAAAAAGTTGATTTACCTACACTATCACTTTTATACTCTATCAGAAAGTTTAAAAACTTGGAGTATGCCTTCAACCTCAGTATTATAAATTCAGGACTGAATTTCAAATCTCATGCCATGGTTAATATATTAAGAATGATCAGAAATGTTTGTTAGAAGATGAAAAACAATTCTCCACAAAGGGAGAAATGGGTTTGATTCTTAAAATGTCACACTAGCCCTTTTCTCTGTCACAGTCATAGAGTTTGAATTCAGCAAGTGTTACATAGAAAAGCCAGTGTTCCTAGAGAGATGCTTTCTCTAGTTTTTGATTTAGCAGCTCCAATGATTATTAGGAAATTAATCAACTGTCAGCAGTCACAGACAACTATTTAAATTTGAGGTTTGAAAACCTTAATTGGTACATTAAAAGTTAAAAACCCCAAATCATCTTGGATACATAAAGTGGCTTGTGTGCATAAGCCATAGCACATTCCATGGTTAAGAAAGCGTCACATTGTTTTCTGCACTAAATTAACTTATCTTGATACTTTCATTTGGAGAAATGAGGAAAGCTGGAATAAAAATCTTAGTTAAAAATGCAATACCGAGCAATTGTCTGATTATCTGTAGCAAATTCAGAACATGCACAATTAGTAAACAAACAAACAAACAAACAAACATGTCTGTTTTAGGCACTGTAATTATACATCAAAATTATTTTTTAGATTCCCTGGCCTGAGAATCCATGGTTGTTTTAAATTTGACACAATTAATGTTAATTTACTTTCTTTTTCCTTTAAAATTTGGATCAAATAATTTCTTTTCCAAGGGACCTGTTAATGGAATAAGCTCATTTTTGGAATTTTTATGAACCTTAAGATCATTATGATATGACCCTACCACACAGACTTCTTCAGGTTTTCTTCACTTTCTTTAAAACTACACTCATAGAAAGGAAACTAATATACACAGGAGTTTTCTATGCTATGGAGTCATTAAGAAAAACATTCTGACTAACTGCTAGATATACAGTTATGTTTAAATAATGTGATTCCTAAATTTTTTAATGTCCTTTAAAGTCTATTACAATTATACTATTTCCTTCCGGGGAGATACCTAGTAATGGGATTTCGGGATCAAGCAGGTCTATTTTTAACTCTTTAAGGATTCTCCATGCTTTTTTCTAATTATTTTACAAACACAGACAATATAACCTAATTGTATGTATCCTCATATTAATCTGAAATTTAAAAAATAAAATAAAATATACTATTACTCTTACACTGGTACTAATTCGTTTCACAAATTAGTTTTACAACTGATCTAATGTGTAAGAACTTTACTTACATGTAATAAAACTATATATTTCTATGTCAGTATTATATACCGTGCAAAAACCTATAGAACAAAGAGTTTGTTATTTTAAATATTATTTCAATGTTCTAATTAGTGACATCTTGAAAGTTATTAGAACTTCATATTTGGTGAAATTTTTTTTAAAATGTTATTTAATTATATTTTATAAACATAGTAAGTATGGATTTAAGCAGGTTCCTAGGTGGGAATTTTGAATTAGTGATGAACATAGCATACTTTTTTTTTCCCCATCGATCACATTTTTATCAGAGGGAATTATTCATTTTACAAACATTATTTTTGCATTCAACTTTCCCTATAAACTAATGATGTTTAAAAGCGGAATATTCCCATGCCAACTACTCAATTAAAAATGTGTGGGTTATCTATTTTTGGGATAATTTATGTCAATTTTTAAATCCTGGGTTAATTAATTTTGACCCCACATCCCAGCATGTTATTGGATATTTATTTAAGGAATGAAAATAAGTTTAAAACTAATCTTAATATTAACCACTGCTTATGTAATTAAAAAGTAGAATCAACTAGGGGGAAAAAAGAGATGCATTTTTAAGTATACACACAGGCGCGCATACACACAAAATGTTTGGGATCATTTATAGTATGTCCTCTTACTATTATGGAGAATTTAAAGCAGATAAAATGGGTTTTTCATTAGTTATTTATGCAAAGCAACTATTTAAACTTTTTAGAAATGTTTTTCTGGCTTCAAGTACACATTAGACTTTTTATATTGCAATTAAAATTATATTTTGATTGAGAACTAAAATCAGCTTCCCTTTGTCGGTGTTCCACAGTCATTAGGATATTGCCTCCAGTCCTTATAGGAAACATTTGTTCTACTCAGGAAAGTCAGAGAGCAGAACTGATTATGAGGCAAAGACTTGCAAGCACTCTGCAAACGTTCCTGACTTTGCAATGTAATAGTTAAATATTTTATAAAACCATACATTGTGGTATAAAATGATTTAAAGCAGTCGCCGACCAATATATTTGATTCCATTTTAAAATATTAATTTGAATGTATCTAATAACACATTGTAGTTTCATATTTTTACTTGTCCCGTGAATTTATGACACTCTTTATGTTTTAATCATACACATGCTATCTTTTCAGATGAAACTTTTTTTAGTAACATTGTTGAATTTTAAAACACACCCATTCCGAAAAATGAAAGTTTAAAAATATTATATGTATCTATATATAAATATATATAATAATGCTCTCACTAAATTCAGAATAGCCATTGAATATTGCAACGCGTTGGCTACCACCTTCTTGCTAAGTATGTGATATGAACCATGACATTACAATCTTAAAAC
This sequence comes from Loris lydekkerianus, assembly GCA_963574355.1. NCBI lineage: Eukaryota > Metazoa > Chordata > Mammalia > Primates > Lorisidae > Loris > Loris lydekkerianus. The sequence continues at coordinate 3,314 of CAUYPK010151863.1, forward strand.
TGTAACAGGAATGAGTTATGTTTGTACTATTTCCCATTCTCATTATATTCTTTGTCACACAATGAATTAATGTTGTGTCATTTTCTATTCTCATTACAATCTTTTCCTTATGAATGGGGTATCAGAATTTTAATGTCTTTTGTAATCTGTGAAATATAGTGGTATGTTTTGTTATACTACTATGACCTTGCTAATATTTTTGCATTTTGATTGGTTAGTCCAAGCTGTAATATACAGAGTAAAGTTAGAGTGATTGGCCAGTGAAATAATTATTATTTTTTGGTTATTTAAATAAAACGAGTTTAAGAAGCATTCCTAAAACCTTAATTTTTACATACTGAAAAATATGATAACCTTGGGATAACAGGCAAGTACATTCCTGCATAGAAACTACATTGTGACTTTTCTGCATAAAATGAATGCAGTCTAGATAAAATATTTCAGATTATAAGAAAATGTTAGAAATACATATTCCTGCAGATTTGATCACTCTTTTATTTAATCTTTTTCTGATTTGAAGGCACATAACCATGCACAACAAAATGATTTCATTATTTTGTTTACACCTTTACCTACAACTTCTTGTTAGTCTGTTGCTTGGAAAGTTGTACTAATGATAAATATTTTTTGCTCTGTGGGATTTGCCAGTATTGTGCCATGTTGGAAATTTAAACTCTTATAGTATTTTGCCTCATAGTATAAAGTATTTCTGTATAATTTCTAATAATATAAAGAGAAATGATTTTGAGGTAAGTAAAGGCCAGGTTTGTATGCTTTTTAGCTTCTAAGCTTCTTTTAGAAGGCTATTTCTAGTTGGTATTGTCACATTGACATATGCATCTCTTTTTATATTTGTACATTCATTTAGCCTACCTTGTTTGGAGGTAAGAGTTCGTAGCATGGGAAAGTCTTGGTATGTAAGAATGAGTGCTTTCAGACGAAAGTGTATGGCTGACATGTAAATTGTTGTGTGTTGTGGAGGTGTGAAAATAAAGAATAAATCACAGAGGAACAAATAAGGCAAATACGTGGGCATGTAGAAGTAAATATTGCAACTACTGTAAAATGTCTGATTTGAGCATTAATTTACATAATGCATTTTTACTACTTGGCGTGGGGAGGACTATACAAGGGATAGGAACATAAGTAGATGAGAGAGTTGATAAATTTCCAGTGTAGGAAACTCTGATGATCTCTTGTTTAAGGAGTGCCCAGACCACTTTGAGGCTGTAGGAAAACTTTAAGTATATTACAGATAATAAGAAATTAGTCAAAATTTTGTCTGAAGTTGTTATAAAAACAAGTGCCACATTGTTCCATTCTGTTTCATTAAGTAGGATCATAGTGACAGCATTTTCATGGTGAAATGGCAAGTATCCAAGAGTACTTTTGATTTCTAGATTCCCAATTTTTTTAAGTTGCTTGTAAATCTTTTAAATAAATGGCTTCAATTCTTGGAATTATCTTTTTCTGATTTGAATGAACAAATCTGCCTTTGGTATTACATTCAATAACTTTGTTTTCCCTCATTCATATAGTCACTCAAAAAACATTCCTATGTGATTATTTCCAATGAGCATAGAGCTATATACTGTAAATTCTAATGCATTTATCAATTTTATTAGTGAGGAAGAGTGGTCTGTTGCTCAGGAATCGAAACTATTGCCTTTATGCCATTTATATACTCAGCGATTTCCAGTCTTTATAGAAGCAAAAGCAAAGCTTTCCCAAAGGTGTATGATGGTATTTATCACATATTATATGAAAAAACAGATTCAGAGACAAAAAAGTTCACTTTGTTCACAACCCACTCTAAACCTGCTGTGTCAAATCTGAGAATTTCCTTACTCTCTTGAGAATAAAAGAACTTTATCACGCTAAACCATCTTTAAGTGTGCATCAGGCTACTTCTTGCCAGTAAATCTTTTATTCAGCAAATCATCCATTCTCCAGAAATAATGTAGATTTTTCCAGCAATTACAAGTTTCAAGTTGGGTTTCACAGCTTTTAATGCTTTTATTGTTTTTAGTTGGAGTGTTGTAGTTAGCTGAATTTTGTCAGAGATAATACAGGTATCTGACCCGTCTATTTTTCCAACTACAATATTGCCTTTTGTACTCACATTTATTTCCAATCACTGTTTATATTAAACATTTTAAATTAGGTCACCTCACTGTCTTCCTTTAAAATTGTAAACATCATTGGGGTTTGTTACCACATTTCCCCACGTTCTCTTTGGAATGGCTGTTTTTATTCATTTCCTTTTAAATTGACATTTCATGAAATACATTTTGAGATTTCTCAGAGATCAACATTCCTGAAAAAATTGTCACAAACAATTTATGATCGTTTCCTGATGAAAAATAATTGGCTAATTTAAACATCAAATCCACGTGGCAAATGGAGTAGTAAAGAGAAATTAAAGTATAATCATGGATGAATCAAGTCATACTCTGATCTTCATTAAAACGTAATTTGCAGGATAACCTCAAGGTGCCTCACCAGTTATAGTAGCATCTAGGGATCAAGCTAGGTAATAATAATACTTGTTCAAATTGTCCTACCTGATTAAGGATGGACAAATTGTCATGGTGTCTTACCTAGTCTCCCTTAGGGCCAAATTTTGCTTTCTGGCATGACACCATGATTTTTTTGAACTCTAAAGGAAATTGAGAATACACATCAGAGGCAAGAATAAATTTTCAAATGGAGTAAAGAGAAAATGAAAGCATTGTGTGGCTGCTGCCTTTTAAGTAAATAAATGCATATGTGGTTATCTGAAATCTAAAATTGACTTGACTAAGCATTCCCCTTCTAGATTGCATGCTTAAACATAGATGATGTTTGGGATGATCTTTGTTGTTGCTATTCTTCTGAAAGAAAAATGGCTAAAATGTCAAGGATTAGCTTTAGTAGTCAAGGATTTAGTATATATGGCACACATTCACCATGGGTCATGATAGATATTTCTCATCAGATTACAAAGTAACAGATTTTACTTTCGTTATACTAATGTTCATAAAGCTAGCATTATTGCATCTTTTATTTATGCCAGCCTCTCTTTTAATTTTTTTATGGATAATTAGGAAATTATCCCAACAACTATCAAAGGAAGGTTCTATTATTATTATCATTATTATTTATAACTTTTTTTTTTTTTTTTTTTTTGCTTTTTTACAGATGAGGAAACTAAAGGATAAAAGGAATTAATGTCAATTTCCCAAGGGTGCACAACAAACAGATGGTGGGTACAGAATCTATGCTCAGATAATAGGGCTTCTGTGCTTTTGTTCTTAACCACTACACAACCTCTCTAAATCAAGAAAATGTGTCACTATAAAGCTATTTTCCTGATTGTAGTATCAGCTGAAACATCCCGGGTGCATTATTTCTCAGTTCAGGTGTCTGTGGCTTCAGGAATTAATTGCCCACTACACCAAACTACATGTAATTCCCCAAACATGTTTAATGAGGATAATATGTTTGAAATATTTCCTAATATATTTTTCCTCCTTAGCACTCTAACATCTTTTTCTTTGAGCCTTTTCCCCTTCAAGGTAAAGGCAGGAGGATATTACAAACATAATAAAAATAATACAAAGAAAGTGTAAGGAGAGCCTTTCCCTCTTTATCTAAGGGGAGAGAAGGAAAGAAAGAAAGAGCATAGGAGTGCTCGGGGCAATTCGCCATGAATGTCTTGTCTCCCGACCCCTCCATCTGCTGGAGTGAAGCCTGTCAAACAATGAGGATGTGTTTTTCCAGAACTAGTTCCTCTGGACCTCAAGATGAAGGAATGAGAAAACTTCAAGCTGCTTCAGTTCCTGCACTGACCTGTGGCTGTGAATCAGAGCAGACATTGTGGCAGAGTGAGAGCGCGTGAGAGTCTGCCATCCCTTAATTCTCATGGCCTTCCAATGTTGTGCAAGCGATTCAGACGTTGCCATGGGATGCTACGGGAGTCTCGGCGAGTATCTGAGTGTGACTGCCAAGAGAAGGCCACCATGTGGGGACTTGGAGGTGGACTCTCCAAAATCACTGGTCAAATGAAGACAGAGTTCAATGTTAGGGGCTGAGCACAGCTGCACTCTCCACACCTTAGTCCACACAGAGAGAAAGCCACAAGTCACAGCAGCTGGATCACGTCCAGAGATCAATCAAGAAAAGGACGTCTCAAGTGGAGCTGTAGTAAGCGGCTGTGGAGAAGGGCCACCCAGAGGCAAGACACCCCTTCCCTTCCACAGCGAAATCACAAGAGCTCCGCTGCGCCATCTGGAGGCCATCAGAGGAGAAGCAACGAAGAAGGGGCAGGGTGAAGAAACCTTGAATCTGGTATTAGCATTTGCCAGAAGAGACCACCCAGTCTGTATCAGGGCCTGGGGCTTGATGAGAGCCTTGAATAATCGGGTTTCAGTCTTCTTTTTACTAATCAGTGAAAATGGTAGGGGAGGAAAGAGGTGTGCAAAGCAAAAAACAAAAACATTAAAAACATCCTAACAGTTACATTTTTACATGTGTTTTACAGTTGTGATGAGTACATTCCCATCTGCTATAACATATGCTATGGGTTTCCCATACTTTGCCCCTGTTTCAAGGATGCCCCCGTGGCCCCACTATTTCCACCTTCCTTCTTCTCTTGAGGTTCAGTCCAGGTGACCCTTTGCCTTGGTTTAAGCCTTCTCAAAGCTCAGGTATTAAGCATGCCTAATTTGAGTTCTCATGGAGGCCTGGGTGTTCCTTAATCATTCTGTTTATTATAATTTGTGTTCTTATCTGTTTTCTCCCACTAGACTATGAGTCTAAAGGAAGAAACCATGTCTTGCCCAGTCATGTATTTCCACTCCCTGGTGCCATACTAAGTACAGCAAATACAGGCATATGTATTAGGGTTTCCAAATATGGGAGTCTGTTAAAAAGAAAAATATACCTCCTTTTTTGTCATAATAATGATCACGTTTGATCTTTTAAAAAAAACTTTGGAAGCGTCCTTGTAATATTTATGTAGATTCTTAGATTCTCTTCAAGTCAGACAACTTCACTGTCTCTGACCTTGTTTTGCCGCATTAGGAAGGTTTGAACAAAAAGGAGCACGAAGCATCAGCGTCTAAGCATTGTGAGGATGGAGAAAATGAAAACAACTCAAAAGACTGTCCAGAAAAAAAAGAAAGAAAGAAAGAAAGAAAGAAAGAAAGAAAGAAAGAAAGAAAGAAAGAAAGAAAGAAAGAAAGAAAGAAAGAAATCACACCCTATTCATGCCTCTGGCCTCAGGAGAGGTGGCCAGCTCTTTTTTTATCCCTCCTCTGTCCCAAATACAATTCACTTTTCTGAATTCCCAAAGCATAGCTGAGGGAAAGGGAAACTTCTACCCCATATCCCACACTTAGATGATGCTGATGATGGTAGATGCATACTTACATGTTGATTAATTTTTTTTTTTTTTTTTTTTTTTGAGACAGAGGGGTAGAGTGTCGCCCTGAGTAGAGTGCTGTGTTATCACAGCTCACAGAAACCTCAAACTCTTGGGCTTAAGCAATTCTCTTGCCTCAGCCTTCCAAGTAGCTGGGATACAGGTGCCCGCCACAACGTCCTGATATTTTCTATTGCAGTTGTCATTGTTGTTTAGCAGGCCTGGGCCGAATTCAAACCCACCACCCTTGGTGGATGTGGCTGGTGTTGTAACCATTGTGCTATGGGTGCCAAGCCAGTTGATTAATTTTTTAATATGAGGAACTCTGTCTTTAAAATATGGGTGTGTTTTTTATTCTAAGATAATAAATTTAGCAAACCCTTTAGTGTTTATTTAGCAAACCATTGGGGTAATTAAAGTACAATTATACCCTTTTGAGACTTAAAACTTGAAGTAGAGGTAGATATTTTGGGTATATGTGTATTTGTATTGAATATAGAACCTGAAGCACTGTTGGAAAAAATTATCAAGCTTTAGTAAACTTTATGCATGACTTGATTGCAATGGAACATTCAAAGAAAACAAATATAGTTCGTAATTAATTCACCTTAGAATAGCAACTATTTGTTTAAAATAAGCAGTTTAGTGAAAATTATAGATAACTGTTTATAGAATTTTTGGTGTGTAGCATTGTTAAACTTTTAACTGTCATAAGGAGAATTCAGTTTTTAAAATTTGTTTTCTGCAAATCCTGTACTATTCTTGGACTTTTTCCAAAACCAATTGTTCTATTTTTATGTTATTGTGTGATTTTTACTGAATGTCATTTTCAAAGAAAAATATGACTGAGAAAATCTTAATTTTTTTACTCTTTATTCATATACTTAATTTCATGTATTTCTTATGCCCATATTTTGGGAAAAAATTCCCAAGTTATCTCCATGCATGATTTCTCCCCTTGGTTATTTTCACATTTAACTGTGGACACAATCCCCTTTTAAATTTAATTTAATCCTTTATGTAAATTCTGATAAAATTTAGTCACATCATCTTGAATTTGTTATTCAGTAAGTATATATATCAAATAAATATCTACCATGAAGAAATACAAAGATGTGTAAGACATGTTTCCTCTCTTAAGGGAGGGATCGAGTATAAGATGAAACACAGCACATACACACATTCACAACTATCAATAACAAAGAATTATAATATATGGCCCAATTGAATGCAAAGTGAGAGGATTAGAAGAAATTATCCCTTGACTTTTTAAAGCTCTATAATCCTGGAATTATGACATCAAGTTTATGTACAAGTGGTGCTCTAGCTATTCTGGGAAATGATGAACATTCTGGGTAATGTTCATTTAGAAACTTTCCTGTGGTGGGAGGTACTTAGAAATTCATGTTCTCAGCATGGATATTTAAGCCAACACCTCACTATTCGCTGGAAGCCCTACCTCTCTATTTTATAGCTATAACTGAGCAGAGAAAGTTGTTTAATAGTTAGGTAAATAAAGAACAATTCAGACAACCAATTAGGCAGAAGAGATGCTTTTGAAAAATATATAGTATTATGAATGGATATGGATGATGGTGGGATAGTAAGAATAGCCTGGGCTGAAGTCAAGGGGAATGTTGAAAAGCAGTGAAAATAAGGATGAAAAGGAGATGGGTAAAATTATGAAGAATTATGAATACAGAGGATGGAGTTTGCTTCGCATCCAAAAGACTGATGTCTCTGGAATTTTGTAAGTGTGCTTTTCAAACTGGGTAGTTTGGTATTTGGAGTGTTTGTTCAAGAAAGAAATGGAGAAAGTAACAAATATTTTGATAAAAGAAACATTCTGTCAGAAAACCACAAGGATCAAGGGAAGAATGAGACATTTTCAGGCAGCCTTTGGTATTTCAATCTGTGTGGTTTCTAGCCAACTCCACTAAGGAATGGGATGTGGCAGTGAAGAGGATGTGCTGAAAGCTTCTAGTTGTTCATATTCTCTTTAATCTGGAACATTTGAAATGCAAGTAAGTGATTGGTGTGGCAGCCCTCCCAGTGCATTTCAAATGTATGAGTCATAATATTGGAGAGGAGGAAGCCTGCAAAGAATGCCGCAATGTGGTTTTCTGATCTATCTGGCAAAAGTCTGTGATCAGCCTGTTGGAAAACCCACCTCTAGGCAATGAGGCACCATTGGAGGTTTGGGGCAGGGAATGGACAGGATCAAAGCTGTTTAATTTGACTTTTAAGGGCTGAAATATTAGAAATGTTGAAACCAGTTGAGAGCTGACTGCAGACATCTAAATAAGAGGTCATAAAGGTCTTGACAAGGGAACAAAGCAATGAGACTGGAGAGGAAGGAACCAACACAGACAACTGTAGAGATGAGATTGATCTGACTTATCAGAACAGGAACATCATTACTCAATAGAACTGGATTATAACTTTGAACTAAACAGACCTGGTGCACTTGAATCATAAATCCAATACACATAATCCTAGCTATCTAGCACTTAATTTTGCAGATCCCCATTTTCTCCATCTGTCAAAAAGACAGGGAAGTATTAAAATATTAAAAATCCATCTTGAATTATCATAAACACTAGAGAGGATATACAACTTTATATATTTAATATAGATGACAGTCCTCATCAATTTTTTATTGTTATATATGGGAATATGATGCGAAAATGGGAGATGGGCAATGTTTTACACCCAGATATGAGAGAATTGTGACATCATTGAAAGAACTAGGGAGGTAAAAGTTTGAGTTAGTTCAAATATATCTGAAAAATTGGACAAGTTCACAAACTCATGCTAGAAAAAGTGCTATGTACCTCATTGCTGAATGTCATGACCATTGGCTTTGAGGTACTCCCCTTGGGAAGCTTTGCACTCATGCCAGTGCCTACTTCACCCTTCAAAACAATTTTAAAACTTTTTCTGGAATGACTACCAAAGCTGTCGTTGTGTGGGGTCTGACAACTAAATTTGTGAACTCACTCTAAAATAGTGTTTTGAAGGTGAACTATGCATCAGCATCAGGGCATAGTTTCCCCAGGAGAGTGCTTCAAATGTGACCTGAGCGATATTCAGCAGAGAGTTATGAAGCACTTTTTCTTGGATGAGTTTGTGAATTCAATCGTTTGACCTCATATTACATCAAGTTATAGTGTTCTTAATCTATCTTTATTCAATAGCTAGCACAGCGTATACACACACACAAAGTCTATTTTTGAGCCTGAATCTTATAGATTCCTTGAGGAGAAACAGGAAAAATAAGTAGAACAGATACCAGAGTACCGAAGCGGGTGATTAGACTCCATGGGAGAGAGGACTTCTGTTGTTAAATCAGACTTCTAATTTTAGTGTAAAATCCATTAGGCTCCTTTGTATCTTACTCATATATTGAATGTTTAATGTGAGTTTAGCTAAACATGTAATGTGTTTCTATACTGTACTTCCTCAGATGACCCGCCATAGCTCCCACTGACAAGGAAGCAGTTTAGGAGCTGATCATTAGGCTCGTGTGAAATGTGTATTTCAGAAGGCAGTTATTATGACTTAAATGTAAGAACAAAAAGGTTACAGACCATGTAATTGACCAAATAAAAAAAGTGGTCTGGAATGTTGCTATACCCTTTTGGTTCAAGTATCAAAATAGTTTTCAGAGGACATGTTAAATCTATGACATAGTTTATGATTTTGCATACAGCTGTCTTAGGAAAAAATTTTCCTTAAAGAATTCTGTTACGTAGAATTTTTGTCTTTTCATCTTGAGGACTAATGGGAGTTTCTCTCTTGCTTCCTTTAAGACATTTTATTGCGTGTAGTGAATTTTGTTAAAAGAGCAGGTTCTGAAAAGCTCTGACAGGCTTTTCAGCAAAAGATCCAGGATTGTCAGCCCTGGATGCAAAGACCTGAATCTGCTTTGACACCCCAGAATAGGCTTCTGGCAATGTTATGTCTTTCTTTTAGATGTTTGGATAAATCACACAGCTCAGAAACTGCATCATGCATTATGCCTAAGTCATAAACAAATGCTGCTGAGGTAAGGGTATTCCTTAGTCCACTGTACTTTGTTCAATGTTTTGAAACTATAGATGTGTCACTTGGATACATCAGTAAACATTTCTTCAGGGTTGGAATATGCATTCGAAATGGCTTTTATAGCTTGTTTATTTGAAGCACTTGAAAGAACTCAGCATCACAACTAATTTCAAGCAGCCCTATTTTTCTGCCAGTAAAAAAGCAATGTAAACTCTATGTGAAAAAGAAATATCAGTGGGCAAAAGGAGGCTTCCCAATTATGGAGTACGGCTGGGTTACCTGGTAGGCAAAATAATGCATCTCTCCCGCCATGTCCACATCTGCATCCTTATTCCTGTAATTTGTGAATATGTTAGGTAACATGGTAAAGGATCAAGGTAGCAGATAGAATTAATCCTGCTGATGAGCTGACCTTAAAAGAGGAAGATTATCCTGGATTATCTCAGTGGGATCCATGTAATTATAAGAGCCCTAAAATATGGAAGAAGGAGGCAAAAGAGTTAGTATCAGGGTTGATGCAATGTGAAATGGACTCAATTGACTATTGTTGGCTTCAAAAATGTACTGGAGCCCCAAGCCAAGGAAAACAGGCTACTTCCAGAAAAAAGACAAGACATCACATTCTCCCCCAGAGCCACAGCAAGGAACACAACTCCTGTTGGCTCCTTGACTTTAGCCCAGCAAGATCCATTCAGGTTTCTGACTTATAGACATGTAGTCATCAATTTGTATCATTTCAACCATCTGTGGTAATTTGTTAGCACAGCAACAATAAATGAATTAAGGCTATTTTTTAAGATTTATACATGTCTGAATAATAAGGAAACTTCTGAATTTTTCTACAGGTTTAATTAATTAGAAACAAAGTTAAATTTTTTTCATAAACTTATACTATTTACTGTTAAGCCTTATATAAAACTTTGCATTTTCAACTATAACTCAAGTAGGATATAGCATTCTTCAACTTTTCCTTTTTGTGAATTTAAGTCTATGCTTTTAAAACATGTACTCCAAGATCTATCTTTTTACAGAAAACATATTTGGATTAATTTCACCAAATCTTACCTCTAGTCTGTCTTTTTCCCGGAAAATTTTTAGTAATTGGTGATAGCTCAAAATTATTGAAAACTGTTGTATAATTTATTTTTTTAATTCATAATACATATTCAGTAATGCACTGAGTATATTGCTGCAACAAAATAGACAGTTACTGTACTAAGTGTACTTGGTAGACACCTAACTATATTTTAAATGAATAGTTTCTATTAATAAATATGTATTAATAACATCTTGGGTGCTATAGAAAAACTCTTTCTCTCAATACTATTCCAAAACTGCTATCCAGAAATACTGGAGGACGATCAGAAAAAGATGACACACTAGATTTGTAGCTTACAGAAAATAGCATGAAATGTTTTAGATTGGCCACCCACAAACATGTTTTGAAACTGTATTTGATAAAACTAGAGAATCCTCTAAATTTAAAATAATTTCTACATGTTCACTATATTGCATTGTAATGCAATTATAATGTATTGCTGTTTTACAAACTTTTACTACAGAAAATTTCAAACATATACACAAATAAATAAACTAATATAATGAACCCTTATGTACTACCTCACTTTAACAATTATTAGCTTATGGTCACTCTTATCTATCAATTATTTTTCTCCTCATACACACTCTGTTTAAACAACTCCACTTTGATGAAAACTTACTCATATATATTTTACTATCTAGAACTAAATTAAAGGATTCTTAGTTTTACTACGAATGCATTGCCATCATCATATTTTTAATTTATGGTCAAATATCCAGATAGTATTCTAATTCCGATTTGCCTCATAAAGTCGTATTTTTAAGAACTTACTTATTTTAATCAGAATCCAAATACAGCACACCCATTATGAGTGATTGATATGTATCTTCAGTAGTTTTTAATCAGTAGTTCTCCCTGGTGTTTTTCTTTTGTCTTATAATTTTTATTTGTTGAAGAAACCAGGCTGTGGCCCCTGTATTGCCTTCTCCTCTCTGGGTTTGCAGATTGCATCTCTATGATGTGGCTTGAGATGGTCCTCTGCCCTCTCACTTCTTGCATGTTGATAATCAGACCTGCAGACCTCATAAATTCAGTGGGCTGACTCCCATGTTGGCAAATGTGTTTTACCCTTCACTGTTGCTTAGAAATGAACACCCCTGCCTCATGTGGCCTAAGAAATTTTTCAGTCTTTTGATTTTCTCATTCTGAAGCTGCTTCTGATGCCATTCATGACAAGAATAGAAAATACTTCCTTCAGAATAGTGAAAAATACCACTTCAAGGCAGAGAAAGCTTTTGTTTTCAGGAGCTCATGATTTTGCTTCAATAGTAAATGAAGGGGAGAGGATTAAAGATGGTGGCCGAGTAACAGCTTCCCTGCAACTGGGCACAGCGAGTCTGGGGAGACAGGACTCCAGGCATCTCTGGCCAGTGGGATCTGCCTATAATCATCCCTTTGAGGATACAGGGAGACAGCAAGGAACTTCTGGACCCCAAGAAGAGGACAAAAACAGTGGAGAACTGGCAAGTGATTGCGTGTGTTTGATTGACCTAATCACCCCAGCAACTCTGAGTACAAGCAGCAGTGAGACTGCAAACCGGAAGGTCCTTACCTATGAACTGCTTTGGTGTTCTTGGACTTGGCACTCAGTTGAACTGCCTTGGGGAAAGCTTGAGCAGGAGTGTGGAGAACTTTGGGCATTGTCTGGGGCCCCAGACAGACACTGAGCTGGGCACAGGAAGTCACTAGAAAAAAACTGCCCCAGCAAGCTCCGCCCTCAGGGTCCCAGAGCAAGGATCGGGTGGGACAAAGTAACCTAGTGACTGAGCAGCCTAAAGGCGGGGAGTGAGCTGCCTTACAGCCTTAATCCTTAGGGGCAAAGTGAGACAGTTTTGGCAAATGGGAGCCTTGGGCTGTTGCCCAGGGTAGAGTGCCGTGACATCACAGCTCATAACAACCTCAAACTCCTGGGCTTGGCACTGCCCAGACCTCCATAAGAGCTGTGCAGCGACCCCCGACCGGTCACCCCCACCCACCGGGCCTCCGCATTCTCTGACTAGGAACTGCGGGAGCCACGCAACCCTGCGTCCTCCCTCCTGTGTACTCCGAGCCTTCACACTAGCCTGTTCATCTGGCCAGGGACTCTGGGAGCTGCGTGCCCTCTGGAGCCCTTGCTGCCTCTGCGCAGAGACCTTCTCCTGGACAGAAACTGCTGGAGCCTTGGGCTCTCTGTATCAAAGTCACTGGGTGCCAGGAACTCCCAGAACTGTGTGCACCACCCCCAGCCCTGTTGCTGGATCCAGGTGTGTCACACAGTGGAACTGCTTCCACAACCAGAACTCTCCAGCTAGAGCAGCCCCAGAGGAACTACACAGGGTCACTCCCTACAAAGATCCAGCAACAATAGAGGGATCCCGCTGGGATCTAATCTTGGAGAGACACCTCCCCAACTCTGAGGACGGCCAGAGGCAACGGTGAAAAACAATCACAAGGTGAAATCAACAGAAAAACTCTGGCAATATGAATAATCAGAGTAGATCAACTCCCCCAAGGATCAATGGGGCAGAAACAACACAAGACC
>CAUYPK010151864.1:0-29940 GCA_963574355.1 Loris lydekkerianus
GGGGGTGGGGCAGGGGGCTCTGACGCATGTGCTGGTTGCAGGGGGGCACGGCCACACCAATCCGGTGGCTTCGCAAAACCCCCCCCCCCCCCCCGCCACTCCCCCCCCACCAGAGCCATGTGCAGTCTCTGGTTTGCACAAGAAAGGGAACTTCATTCCTTAGCACTCCAGAATCTGCAGACTCACCCTCACGGCAGCCATCGCCCTTTCAAGGAGAGCAGGGAGCTGCTGGGGACCTACACTCACTTCCCACATCTTTTTGGGGTTTTGGTATTTTTACATTCTCCAGTGATTCACTAACACATGCTTATTGCAAGAGTCCAAAGTTCCCCTGATGTGGCCCTCAATCCCCAGAGGTAGACAATCTGGCAGCCCCAGTCCCTGGCTGTTATGTGTGACAAGGACAGGAATGGCACACGGGTTAAGATCACACTCTGGCAATTCTCTTAAGTTTCTTCACCGCATGTTAGACTGCACCACGTGCAATTGCCAGTGTTCAACCACTCCCGACCCACAAAAACAGCAGTCTCACACGGTTCAGTGGTGTCCTGGAGACCTTTCCACATCAGCACAGATGGTTTAAGAGCCTCCCTGAGCTTTGATGTTCCCTGCTCCCTACCAGACAGGATGCTCTCGCCCGCCAACGGACCCAGCCAGTGCTCCAGTGGACACCCAAGCCTGTGTGTTAAGGACGCCCCCATGCTGGGCTCTGATGTGGACTAGTCATGGACTCTTTAACAAGCTTGTCCAGGAGCAACAACGGGTCAAGGAGGCCAATCAATAAATGCCTCTTGTTGACTAACATGAGGCTTAAAGTCATCCTTCACATCTTTGACAAGTGTCACCCACACCCCAGTTGTTACTTTCTTTTAGGGTCATGGCTACACAACCCAGTGCTACGCTGACTGCTCTGAGAGCACCTTCTGGGCACAGGCAGGTCTGGATCCAGTAAAGCCACTTCAAGGACGAGGCCATGGGTGAGCACGTACCATGCAGGGGCTGGCAGGGACCTGCTCAGGTCTCAGGTCCTACTCCAGAGAGCACGGCAGAGGAGGCGTGACTACAGGCTGCTCCCCTGCAAGCAGAGTCACCTCCCTCCCACTCGCTCCAACACCCTTGCGTCTCTGCCATGACGGCACAAAGCAGGTATTTCAGCACTGGAAAAAACCCACCAGCTTGCTTCTCTTTTTTCAAGAAAAGGGATTCCAGGGTCTCTGACTTCAGGGAGACCGGCTGCACGTGGTTTTCCACTCTCTACCAACATTATTAGAACATTGGATCCAGCAACACAGACAGGCAAAAATTTACTGCCTTTAGGAACTAAAAAACAAAAATCTTTAATGCTTCAGGGGGAGGTATCTTACCCGATGCTAGCACTCCAGGACCCATGGTCAATGCAGAGGCCAAGCCTACTCTGCTCCCTAAAGAGGTGGCTCACAGGGAAGGGACCTCCAGTAGAGGAAGGACAGTCCTCAAAATAAAGAGTCCCATCTTTACTTCAGTGGAATACAGAGCTGTTCTCTACAACTTACACCAACGGTCTTAACTCGGAGATTTCCTGAATGGAATTTTGTCAAGTTCATGTTCATTGAGATCTTTTGTTGCAAAGCACTATTCTAGCCCTACATACTCTGTAGGATAGCTACTACTGTGCTACTCCTTCAGTACAGATGGGAAACTGAGGCTCTGAGATACCTTGCTGGGAGGTAGCAGAGCTAGGACCTGAATTGGCAGTTGACAACAGAGGGCTCACTATCACTCACCCCAACCACAAGTCTATGGTGTCAGACTGGAAAGCATGGACCCCTCTGTCCAGCTCCAGGCTGTAGACAAGGGCCCCGAGGCCCAGAGAAGACAGGAGACACTGGGAGTCTATTGTTTACTGATGAAAAGCAGGCCCAGGCCTCTGTCCTAGGCTGGGTCCTTTGTAGGAACAACACACGATGGACAATCTGAGCAGGTTCTAGCCACAGATATCCAGAAGCATCTGGAAGCCTTTAAAACATAACCAGGCCTGCACCCCAAAGGCTCTGATCTTATAGGTGGGCTGCTTTACATGAAGACCCACAAACACCAAATTACCTGTCTTAATTTCTCTCAAATTCGAACCACATTTATTCGTCCATGTTCTTATTTAGTCCCTTGTACACATTCAAATGTCACTCTTACCATTTCAAGCCTTGTTCCTTCCAAGAGGTAGCCCTGATACCCCTGTGCACTACAGCCTGACCTTGGTGACAGCAGAAAAAGGGTCCAAAGCCACGAGTCACCCGGACTTCCCAGCACCCACCCCAAAAGGCCTTGGTGAGTAGGAGGGGTGAATGCCTGCACGACACCCAGATGGTGCCCAGCACACAGAGAGCAGCACCGGTGCTGTCACTAGTACTGATGAGACAGTGGTGGCGGGTTCGAGTCCTGCCTGCATCTCCAGTGGTCCCAGTCTTTGCTGGACAGGACAGCCCAGTGCGGCTGAACAACCCTTGGCCTATCCCTGCCATGCAGACAGGCTTGGTGAGTGCTCAACAGGGCACTGAAACAGCTGCCCCACTCACCTGAAGCTGTAGGACCTGCTTCTCAAAGGCGGCTGCTTTGGCTTCCAGAGCCTTCCGCTGCTGCTCCTCCTGCCGTGCAGCTTCTGACTTCTCCAGCAGCTCCTTGCTGACCTTGTTGAGCTCCTGCCGGAGCTTGGCCAACTCTGCATTCTGCCTGCAAAAAAGTAGTCACCAGCCCATGAATGAAGGTCAGAAGTGAGGGCTGGGGGATGGTGGTCTGAAACTTCCCCTGGAAACCAACTCTTTTAAGTAGTTGTCCAAGCCTGGAGTCATCACTACAGTCCCTGTTGCATCGCCAGCTGTGTGGGATTTGGTGTGTATTTTGCTGACTACACTGTTTTACCCATGTGGCACACAAACCAGGGAAAACAAGGGCAAAGTCTGTACTAAAGCGTCTCCCAGAAACTACTAGAAATTCAGACAGAAAAAGGCAAGACACTGCTCTCCTCATCACTGATCTGGGAGCAAATAAGCCCCAAGGCGTAGGCTGACTCACCCTGACTCCCTATGGACCCGGGGCAACAGCCTTGAGGTCCACATGCCCCCTTTACTGGCTGCCTGGACTACGGCTAGGCTGTAGGGCGGAAGCCTGAAGCCAGAGCTTGAGGCATTCACGGAGCAGACTTTTGACACTGCCCATCAAAAGCTGGGTCTTAGGGCTCGGTGCCTATTGTTCAAGTGGCTAGAGCGCCAGCCACATACACCAAAGCTGATGGGTTCAAATTCAGCCTAGGCTCGCCAAACAACGACAACTACAATAAAAAAATAGCTGGGCGTTGTAGCGGGTGCCTGTAATCCCAGTTACTTGGGAGACTGAGGCAAGAGAATAGCTTAAGCAGGGGAGTTTGAGGTTGCTGTGAGCTGTGACGCCACAGCACTCTACCCAGGGTGACAGCTTGAGACTCTGTCTTAAAAAAAAAAAAAAAAAAGCTGGGTCTCAGAACCTGGGAAGAATGTTGCAGAGATACAGAAGGAAAAGTGGGGCAGCCAGAGATCTGCCCTTTCCAGTGTGAGGGGTTATGGGGGATGCTGCAACCTCACGAGCCCCCTCATGGCAGAGAGCTGACTGTCCAGCCAGGTGACACCACCACGACAGGATGGAGGGGATAGACAGGGCTGCCCATAAGCCCGGGGGCAGCACCACCTGGTGGAGATGGGAAAGCTGGTAGACACTGCTCTGATCTGCTGGCTGGGGTGATGAGTCCTACCTCTCTATTTTGGGGAGTCTTGTCTGCACCAGGGAGGCCATCGTTAGCATACGTGCTTTGCAGTGCTAAGGTCAAGTGACCTGCAGTGGAGGTGGGGGCTGGGTGGGTAGCCCCTCAGGACAGATGGGGAGTTGAGAGGGACCTGTGCTGCTTTTGAGCTTCCAGACTAACAGAGTCAGGGCCACCACTCAGGGTGACAAGTCTCTAGGCTTAAGAGCTTTTCCCAGTAAGGAGGCCACAGCAGATTCTCCATGAGAGGGGAGGCCCAGCCATTCACCAGTCCGCATATTCATCTTCTGCTATGACTTCTAAGGAAACAGCAGCCAAAAACCTCCAACCGGCCCACCTATGTGTCTGGAAGGGGATGAAGATGTGTGTAGAAACACACCCCAAAGGGGATCATGACAGAATGGACTGGCCTGAAGGTAGCCGTGACATCTCATTCCACGCTGGCACTCACGGGGTGACACCTGCCCAATAAAAGTATGGCCCAGACTCCCCTGCCTGTCCCGGTCCTGGGCTGGAAGCTCTCCCACCACCTGGGTCCCAGCCCACACACTGAGAGCACCAGGCTCTCTGCCTGGTCAGCTCCCCTCTTGAAGAGAGCAGACACTTTGGGGTAACACAGCTCCCATGTTCTGAGGCCCAGAAAAGGCAAAGAAAATATGGGCTTCTGAAGGATCTGGCCACTGAATCTGACATGCTAGAGTCACAGGAGCAGAAGCAATGTGGCCATATTTGACTCTAGAGGGGAGCGTGCCCAAGCTGTCCGACTCACAGAGGACACCAGTGCTTTAGCTATGCAGAGGCCACCCTGATATGGAGAACTGTGCTAAGAGGAGGACATGTGGCTGGGGAACATGACCTAATACCAGTGCATCAGTGCAAGGGCCCCTCTAGAATAGGAGATTATACTCCCATGGAGAATCGAGGCCCAAGGCAGGGCTCAATACCACCAGAAAACTCTCATCTTGGACAAGCTACTTGGCCTTGATGCCTGGGCAACCACCAGGAGTTTTCAAAAGCCTCCCAAAAGGGGTGTTGGGAAAACAGACATGGGGTGCACTGCTCTTCCAGAAAGGCAAGATGCCAGCACCAGCAAGAACCTAAGGGCCACCTTGCCCTGACACTGGGCGTGTTGGGGAGGGCAGGCCTTTGCCACCTGAGGGGACATAGGGCCACCTGTCAGAAGACCCATCTGCTCAGGACTCAGACGGGAGACAAAGGATCTGCACTGTGTGGGCCCAGACGTGGCTGC
Organism: Loris lydekkerianus; assembly: GCA_963574355.1. Taxonomy (NCBI): domain Eukaryota; kingdom Metazoa; phylum Chordata; class Mammalia; order Primates; family Lorisidae; genus Loris; species Loris lydekkerianus. Next base: position 5,019 of record CAUYPK010151864.1, read on the forward strand.
TGCTCAGCTTACTTGCTCTCCACCTGGCTTGTGGCCTGGTTCAGGGCATCCCTCAGGATGGAGTTCTCCTGCTGCAGACGGGCCAGCTGAGTGTTGGGGCCATTCTCCAGCTGCTCCTGCAGAGTCCGGATCTACAAAGTGTTGAAGAAGGCATCAGAGAGCTGCCTAGCCCCACAAGAAGGGCTAACTTCTGGAGCAGGGTTAGCGAGGTCTTAGTCACAAGAGAAACCCCCAGGAGGATTTCTCCACCTTCTTGACCTGGATAGTGGGGGGATACCATGAAACTGGAGGCCTGCAAGTCACATGCTAAGTGTGACCCCCCACTCCCACAGGGACACACCTCTCTGCCTCCTCACTGCTCCCGGCCTGCCCACAGCCCAGCAATCTACCCCAGAGCCTTGACACGCTCTGTGCACATCAGTCTCCAAGGTCACACAATTGACGGCTCTGAGCTAGGCACACGGCCACAAGTCACAGCCTACTGCCACTCAAGGAAGCCTTGTTTCCTGCCCTCTTAACTCTCAAGGCACATCCTGAGATGTGCGGTGAGAGGGAGGCCACAGCCCTGATAAGCAGGCAGGTGTCAGAAGCTTTGACTATGAGGACCAGTCTGGACAGGTGGCTGCCTGGCGCTGGCCTCGAGACCCAGGCTGGAGCTGCTGACTTCAGGCCTCTTGTGTTATGAATTTTCCCAACCGTGCAGGGAGAAGGCAAGACCAACATTACTTCTGGATCCCGTGGAAGCTAAGAACTTGACCTACAGACACCCAGGAGAGGCCACTTGAGGCTAAGTTCTTCTGGAAAAGTGCTCTCCCAGTGCATTTTATACCTTTCCAGGGATTAACCCCCAACACCCAGTGGGGTGCCACACACGCTTTCCAGACAAATGCAATAGCCCGTGGCCCCTTCCAGACTCCATAGGCCCCTGTGGCTGTTCTCAAGCCCACCTCACGCCTCACCCCCGGCCTCCCTGGTCCCCGTGCTCCTGGCCCCGACTCACCCTGCCCTGCAGCTGCTGCACCTCCTTCATGTGCTCCTGGTAGCTGGTCTGCATCCGTGCCTGCACGGCCGTGATCTCCTGCTCCCGCGCCACTAGCTGCTTCTTCACCTTGGCCTCCCCAGCTGCTGCCTTGGCCTTTTCCGCTGCCATCTCCTAGAAGAACAGAGAGAGGGGCTGGTCTGGCAGGTGGCAGTGGGGTGGACCATGAGCATTGCCAGGGCTAGGAGGAGGCCTGAGAGCAGAGCACAGACCCCTCCCGCTGGCCCAGTTCTCAGACAGACCCAAGCCGGCATGGCAGGAACCCTGAGAGACAACCAATGGTCCTCTAGCCCTTGCTGGCCTTGGCCAGTGTGGGCTCTACATCAAGTCTTGGCTACAGGGGAGGTGGTGGACACAGCGGGAGCTGTAAAACCACTGTCTCTGGCTCAGTCTTACTGTGATGACAACACCCTGGCCAGGCCCCTGGGATGTCCACTTCTACTCAGTGCCTTTGTTGGGATTGAGGAGGTGGAAAGCCTTGATGGCTGGGATGGGGTTGTGGTGTTGGGGCACAGCCCCACTCCTGGAGGGCCTGGGTCCCTGCGGGCAGTTGCTCTGTGCTTCACCTCGGCCCAGAGGAACGTCTGCTCCAGTCAGTACTGAATGGCCAGGGAGGAACATAGGCTGCTGAGTCTGGGGAGTGGGCATGAACACAGAGCCATAGCCTGTGCATCCCTGAAGTTGGCAGTGAATGGAGGCTGCAGGGAAGTCCTCCCTCAGCAGTGACCATGTGACACAATTTCCAAAACCCAGACACCCCCACCAGGTCCAAATGCTCCTCCAGCTCCCCCTGGTTGGAGAAGTAGAATTCTCCTGGCTGCGAACTCAGGGCAGCCTTTGGCTCTCAGGAAAGGAGTTTAATGGTGTGTCCAGCCACAGCCCTGCCTCCCCAATCACGTGTTCCTGCCTGCAGCCCATGGAGGTGCTCTTGAGCTCTCAGGTGCTGATCTGGTGCAGTGGGCCTATGGCCAGACCAGTCACCTGCCTGGTGTGAACACGCTATAGACACAGCTGGCCTGGGTAACCCAGAAGTCAAAGCCTGGCCTCTGCCCTGGCCTGAGCAGTGGGCCAGGAATGGGAAATACTCTCCCTCCCCAGACCTGGGCTGCCAGGGAAGCCTATGCCAAAGGCCACGTCTCTCCTGCCTAAAGAGAGAACCCCAGGGAAGGGCTGAGGCTGAGCGGGTGGCCCCTGTGTGCCAGTGCTGTCCATATGCTTGGTACACCCTAGGAACCCCCAGGCCTCACTAGTCTCACTTTCAAAGGCAATGATCCTCTCGGCTCCACCTGAGGAGAGGCACAGGGGCTGCAGGTCCATTAGCCACACGAGTGGGAGCGGTAGCTAACACTGCCCAGTGGGGGACAAGCGCTGTCCCATGGAATTCTCTCAGTAAGATGAGGGTTTTGATCCCCCATTTCAAGCGGGGTCAAAAGCCTTGCTGAGGATATGCTTGTACAAGTTGGGGAGCAGCTCTAAGAAGTGGGGATGAGGCCTTAACCCAGGACTATACAAGTGCAGGAGGTTGCCAGGAGGGGAGGAATGACACCCACTCCTCAGTGTGAGCCAGGAAGCCTCTAGCAAAGGAGAGGGCGGCCCCCAGGCCAGCACAGCAGGAGCCCTGCTCCCTGTTGTGTTTCCCACACAAAAGTCCCTTGAAGTAGATGCCCAATCGTGGGAAGAAGAAACCAAAGCTGATAGAGGCCCTGCTGTTAGCATGTCCACCAGAACAGCAGGTGGGGCAGCAGCACACAGGTCGTCCTCTGCTCACTTCTGCCCCTGGGGACACCCTTCCCAGCCCCGGACAGGCCTGCGCAGTTCTGGAAACCCACCTGGCTCAAGGCACAGTCCCTACCTCCTGGGGGCCAGGGTCCCAGGGCTACCATAATTCAACAGCATTTCCCCCTTCCTTGGCCCCTGGGCTTTATTAAAGGACAGAGAAAAGCCCACTGGTCCTCAGTGCATTTGTTTTGCTCTCCGTGGTTTCTTTTTCTTTGAAGGGCTCAGAATCTCAGGCTTCTTCTGTCAAATTCTTAACTCACTTGCAAAGGGCAGATTTATTTTCTTGAAAAATGTTCATGGTGTCAGTAGGAGGGGCGGGGGCTCCTGGGGTCCAGTCCTCTCTGTCCAGGCTGAGCGTGAGGCTTGGCACCATCACTGGCACCCAGCTCAGACCCTGTTCGCACTTCCTTCCAGGTGCTGTACCCAGGCTCAGTGATACCCCATGGGGTGTGAACTGCATCAGCCCCAAACAAGGGGTCGGATCAAGAGGCATGGGCAGAGCTTAAAGGGGGTCTCCACAGGACCAGATCAGCACTTGAGAGCTCAAGAGGACCTCCATGGGCTGCAGGCAGGAGCACGTGATTAGGGAGGGCGGGCTGTGGCTGGACACACCTTTAAACTCCTTTCCTGAGAGCCAAACGCTGCCCTGAGCTCAGCAGCCAGGAGAATTCTACTGCTCCAACCAGGGGGAGCTGGAGGAGCATTTATACCTCCAGCTAAAGGGGGTGTCTGGGTTTTGGAAATCGTGCCAAATGGTCACCACTGAAGGAGGACTTGATGACCAAGAGACCAGTACTGGGGGTCTCCTTCTGAAGGGGCTGTCCCTCCCTCAACATGACCCCTGCCCTCAGTGACCAGAGATCCAGCAAAGGGGCCACAGTCACCATTAGAAGATGCACCTATTCAGGTGGCACTCCAAGACCAAAGGGGGTAGGCACAGGTAGCCAGCCTGGCCCCAACTCAAGCAGCCAGACACGTGAACACTCTCTCCGGTTTCCTCTCACTTGAGCTTGACTTTGGGAGTCAACACATGTTCACAGGATTTCTCAGTTTGAGAAAAAGGATACAGAACAGCCCCCCCAAAACAGGCTCTTAACCAGTGGTGTGCTCCTTAATGGGCTCCTGGGGGTGGGAGGGCTTGAATTTGTAACATTTGCCAATTTTTGTGGTGTAAACATTCTTGCCATGGCCTACGCCTAACTCCCAGCAGGGTAATCCTGAGAGGTCACATGCCCTGTACGATTGGCTCTTAGGAGCCAGGGCAAGCAGCTCCAGGCTTCCTGAATTTAACCAATGACCAGGGTGGATCAAGTGAAGGATGTGTGTGGACGTAAGGCAAAGGTCATAAAAGACCACTGAGCTCTAGAGAAGGACACTGGGGCTTGTCATCTTTCTTGGTCCTGGACTATGTTGACAGAGTCACCATCCACAGGCTTATCTTCTTTTCCAGTCCACGCCCCACCTGAACTTCTGTTTGGCTCAGTGCAACAACCCTAAGTTTAGGACAGAAAGTCAGCCAGCCTCATTTCTAATTCTTTTTGAATAAGCAGATAGAGGCACCAAAAGGACTGCAGCCAAGCTGGCATCAGACACGCCTCAGCCTGGGCCATCTCCCTGCACCTGCTGGCCACAACAGAGTAAGAGCAGGCTCACAGCACGTGCAGGACAAAGCAGCTCTCATCTGACTGGGCATGACCAGCCCCACAGGGCCAGGATCCCCTCACCTTCCTCTTCTTTGGGAAGACTGGGGTCCCAGGACTCACCCTATGCAGCAGGGAGGGAGCCTGTAAACTCTGCAGGTGAAGAGGGTTAGCCCCTATACCATGGGTCTCAACACATCCTGCATGCTGCCCCTAGCTCCATTTCACAGCAGCACCAACCACCACCAACTGTAACTCAGACAAATCTACCTGCTGGGCAGTCAGCTGATGCTAAGGGCCAGGGATCCCCTCCTCTGACATCAAAAAAAGAAAGCAGCAGCCTCTTCAGTCCCCTCCGCAGAAGGTTCTGCCACAATTCCCAAGGAAACAAGCTTGGATCAACTGTGCTCATCCTCCCTTCCAAATGTTTCCCCTAGAAAGGTGTCCCGTTGCATGGAGAAAATCAGTTCTGGTCCATTCCCACTGGGCACTGAGACCCCAATACCCTGTTCAACTTCCCTCAATTCTTAGAGCCATGAAGGAGGAAGCCACCGGCCCTGCAGAGCTGCCCAGGCTATGAAGGGTTAGTCACCAGCAGAAGACCTTGCTACTCAGCTCCATGCCAGGCAGGCCCCAAGCCATCCCAGAGCTGGCCCCAGGATGCAATGATCCAAGGACAGCAATGGCCATGGACCACGGGGTGGGGGTCCCCGCAGGACAGGGAGCAGAGGAGCCACTCTGAGCACACACGGCACTCGGCCATACCTTGTTGAGCTCCCTGAGCCTGCTCTTGGCTGCAGCAGCATCTTCCTGCTCCGTGGCCAGAAGCTTTTCCTTCTCTTCCAGCTGGCGTTTCAGAATCGCCACAGGGTCACCCTTCTGAGTGGCCTAGAAATGCCCACAGAGATTGATTAACAGACCCTGGGCTTATCCTCCCACATTGCAGCAATCAGGCAGGAGCTGAGCCCCAGTGCCTGATGTAGAAGGGCTCAGGTGGTCCTCCTCAGCCGCTCAGCCTGCGGGGCCTCCAGGCCCTGTGTGCGCAGGGAACTGTTGGGACCAAAGGCTGTGGACCCCAGGGGCTGTGTTCAGAGCACAGCGCATCCGGCCCCTCTGAGGGGCCCTTGGCCGTCGCTTTTAGAGCCTGCCCCTGACTCAGGGCCTGCAACCTGTAGACTGCCGGCTGCAACATGGGGCCAGACCACGGCAGTGTACTCTGGGCACAATGGCCTTGGCTGAGCCAGACCCCTCTCGTGGTCATCCTGACCCTCTCTGGCCACTCATAGCTAGAGACCCACCAGTGTTCACTGAACAGGTGCTCTCATCAACGGCCGACATGCGTATCACCCCCAAGCAATGGCAAGGAGGGGAGTGGCTCCTGCTGGCCTCAGGGCAGGGGTCCCCAGCCGGGCTTTTCCAGCAAAATTACTCAGCATTCCAATTCTGGTTAAAGAACAAATATGTGCCACATATTGCTTCTTGGGAGCAGTCTGCTGGCCAGAGGCACAGGAGGGTAGAAGTGAGCCCCTGAACCTGCCCATCAGAGCAAAGGGGAAGCAGGGTGCCCTGGGCTCAGCAAAGGTCTCCTCACACTTCTTCCTTTCCACACTCGACTCTGGCCACAATCCAGCTGAGCCTCCGCTGCTGTGTTCCACCCTCAAGACCCCCTGCAATGCAGATGCCTGCCCCTAGCCCTACAGTCTTTCTGTCTCAGTGGCTAGGCCATGGCCAGACTAACAGAAGCCACAATATTTGCCGGTGACCCACGTAGCCAGATCCAGGGGGACGTGGGGTAAAGGATTCTTCCTGGAAAGAGCAACAAAGGGTGTTTTAAGAATGTTCTCTGCAGCTTGGTAAGCTAGGTGTAACCAGCCTGATGGGCCTTTCCTGGGAGTGAAGGCAGGAGCCAGGCAACAACCACAACTCACGGGCCCCGAGGGAGAGAAGGAGGGGAAGTAAACCTGCCCTGGCCAGTGCACTGGTCTCAGAATGTGGCCAGCAGGAGGGGCCCACCTTATGCCATGTGTCCTGAATGATGCCAGCCTTCTCGGACAGGATCTCGATGAGCCGCTGGGCCTCTCCCTCACTGAACACCATGCTCCCGACCGTGGAGACCAGTGTCTTGTAGGGTAGGTAGAGAGGGCTGTCGGAATCAGGGGGCCCTGTGCAGCAAGAGGGAAGGAGCAGACACTCATACTCACACAAAAACACCACAGACAAGGCAACAAAGTCCATCATGGCAAAGAGAACTCCGTGGAGTAGCCGGGACACATGCTGGACACAGGGAGGGCACTCTGCGGGTCTCTTGCTCTTCCAGGGCCCTGTGAAACTGACTGAATGATGGGCCCAAGCACTATCCTTCTAACTTGCCCAGGCTCAGAGTTAATATCTCTCCTTTCTTTTCTTTTTTCTTTTATTTTGCAGTTTGTGGCCGGGACTGGGTTTGAACCCGCCACCTCTGGCATATGGGGCCAGCACCCTACTCCTTTGAGCCACAGGCGCCGCCCTATCTCTCCTTTCTTATCAAGATATCCCTGAGCAGAATCAAGCAGGTGTGCTCTTCCCAAAGGCTTTTCCTTCTTTCTTTTTCCAGCAAATGCCTTGGTCCTGTTCTCACCCTACCCAGCAAGGTTCTCCCACTTGCCCATGACCAAGCCCTGCGGCCCTGACTGACCAGTGAATCCACAGTCCACCACATGCAGGGATGCCCACAGCCACGCGCTTGTGGCCACGGGAGTGCATGTAAAGCACGGGGGGCCGGGGGTAGCTGCTTCCCCACCCCTGGCTCAAACCCTCCATCTCCAACTCACCCTGAGTAAAGCTCAAGCAGTGACAGGCCGGGTTCTTCCAGAATGGGAGCCAGCCAGTGAGTGACAGACTGCCTGAAGACATGGAGCCATCTGCCAACAACCAACCTTCACTTCTGAAAAAGTGAAACTGCCGACCCCTCCCACCATGCCCACAGTTTTGCTCTCATTACAAGGAAGAGTGACTCGAGACACCTCACCTGAATGCCTGGGCACTTCTCTCTGCAGGGGCTGGGATGCGCCCCGCATTTGAATGGCAGGGTCAAGAATGAGCCGCAGCAAAGAGAGCAGCCCGGCCTGTAGCGGCACCCTCTGCCAAGCCAAGCCCACCTTGGAAGACATGGATGGGGACAGTTTCCATAGCAACCTGGAATTCTCTGTCTTGTCACAATATTTTCACTTACTAGTCACAATATTTTCATTACAAGTCGAAGCAGTTAGCATGATACCTTACTAAGGGGAACATGGGATGTGGGTGGGATAGTTGCTATGAGTACCTTTATTTTATAACTTCTCACCTCAGCAAAGCTCAGGAGATTAAAAATATCCACACCGACACAGAAGGCAGAGCTCGGGGGAAGGGGGACATGGAACTAGGGGCACATGTTTCTTTAACCCTTTTAAAAAACAAAATATGTGTATATAAAATAATTTTAATGGTAAGCCCATGCACACTAGAGAAATTCTGAGTACAACCAACCCCCGGGGAGGCTCCCTCTCTGCAGACAGCCCTGCTGCCCTTCCGGCTGGAGACGCACACGTACAGCCACTGCTTTCCAGGACAGGGACCAATGGTTTGAAAGGCACCACTGGAGTGGAGTCATGGACCAGGCAGGGCAGCTCCTCAGCCTGTGTCTAGCTGCTGACTACACAGACATTTTCCTCTTCCAACCCAGAAAGGTCTGCCCCTGTACTGTCCCATGCACCGCCACCAGCCACGTGTGACTCCTGGGGACCTACAACATAGTTGGCGTGACTTGAGATGTGCTATGAGTGAACAGTACACATGGGATTTCAAAGACCTGGTATGAGATGGCTGGGACAGAGCACCACAGCCAATGACCTCACTCAAGATGACAAAGGGCAGTGCTTAGGTAAGAGGAGCCCTCTGCCTCCAGGGGCCTCAGCCAAGCAGCAGGCAGTGGCTCAGCTGATGTATATAACACCTCAAATATCAAAATGACTCTCCCTTCTGTGACCATTCTGGAAAGCTGAATCACCTAAAGTTAAACTTATCTGGCATGCGACACTCAGGAGTCTCTCTCTCTCTCTGTCAACCATGGGGTCCTTTTGGGATACTCTTCTCTGCATAATTTCCAGGTCCCCTATGGCCAGTCTCAGCCAGAGGAGGGGTTTAACCACAGGAGAGACTCAGCCCCTGGAACACTCCTGCACTGCTCAAACCCACTCACTCGGCCAACATGGAGGGTGGCAGAATGGGCCACAGCTGGTGGCTAATAGGAGGGGATCATCGCCTGACCCCTGGGATGGACCAGACCAAAGGCTCTGGCTGTCACTTAGGTGCCCAGCACCCCAGACACAGAGCATGCACCTATTATATACCCGAAAGTCTGTAAAATTCTGGACCTGGAAAGGCAAATGAGAGATGAGACTGCCCGCACCCGAGAGGTACACAAAGCCATCTTGCAGCAGACACAAAGGGACCTGGGAAGCAATTCTGGCAGCCACGCTGGGAAAGCATTCAGAGCAGGGATGGTGGGGCAAGCAGGGGAACAGGGAGCAGCAAGGAAGGGCTGAGGCTTGCGGGGCCCTCATTAGTCAGATTTGCAGCCAAGGTTGGAGTATATTCAGGTCTTCACAGGCCCCTAGAATCCAGACTTTATCCTACAGTTGACAAGCAATGCCTAGAAAGGAGTACGGTTTGAGTTTGAGAAAATGATTTCAGGACACTCAGAGGGCCAAGGCTGGAGGCAGGCAGACCAGGGTCCAGGCCCATGTCTTTAGGAAGCTGAGCTGAGGGGAGAAGCCCTGGGAGGTGACAGTGGAATCAGACACAGGGCATGGTCTGGAGGGCTGGGGGAGAACTCCAATGGCCAAGACACTCATTTTCCTGGGGATGGTTCAGACCAGATCTGAAGACCTCTCCCTCACAGACAGGCCCAGGCCAAAAAGTTGCCATCTCTAGGTCCTGAACAGGGGCTTCCCTGGCCAACATGGCTCCCCCCACAGACTTCAACCTCAGGCTGTCTTCCAGGCCCTGCTGTCCCCAATCACCCCAGCCAAACTGACTCTGCTGTGAGAAGGCTAACACCCCATAAAAGGCTTCCTGCACCTCGCATCCTCAAGCCCAGCCCTGTACAAGCCATGTCAGCGTCCACAGCTGAAGGCTTAGAGACCAGAGACAAGCTCCCTACTCCCACTGAACCCAAGTCCAGAGGGCTCTCTCTCTTCATCAGAGGAGCTGGATCTCTTCAGAGTCCTGCCCTAAGCTGGCAGGCAGTACCATCTCTAGGAACTAGGGACTCGAGCCAACACTGCTGCTGGCCTCTCCCTAACTGCACATTCCTGGAATACGGCTGTGAAGGGTCCCCGAGCCCATGGGAAGAACCTCATGAGGCCCTGGAAGAACTAAGACCTACCCAAGGCACCAGGAGGCTCGCTCCCTGCTCACCCGCTGCTCACCTGCCAGCAGCTGAGGCAGGATGTGCTAACAGCAACTTTCAGCCCTGCCCAGGTTCTGGGCGCCCCCACCCCCACCCCCACCCCCCTTAACAAGGAGCAGGCCAAGGGGAAGCAGCCACACTTGACCCTGATGCCACAGAGAACCATTATCTGAAGCTATAAAAGCACCGGAACGAGGTACAAATAATGTCAGAGCAACCCCATTTGGGGCCTTTCCCTCCCTTGCTTGGAGGAAAAGTTATCTGCATTTAATGTCTGGTGAAATTTTAAAATATTCTAAAGATGGAATGATTTTGTTTTTCTCTTTAAACTTTCATTTCTTCCCCCAAATTTTAACACAAACAATTTTATACCTGGGGGGAGGAATACCCACATAATATTTGTTAAGGAAAGACAATTCCTGGAGGAACTCTGGGCAAGAGCCCTCTCTCGGGTTCTCCAGGCACAAAAGCTGGTCTGAGGAGCATATGCTGTAAACGACTATCAAGATTTTGCCTAATACCTGCAGGAAAAGACAGGGAATTTATAACCCTGGGCTCTGACCGCAGCTGCCCGGGCAGTGACTTGAGCCCTTGCCCCACGGTGTGCTCCAGTGGCTGACAGAGGTTTCTGGAAGACTGTCATGTAGCAGCTTCTCATACTGATACTTGGCTGGCTTCCCTAGGGGATGCTTTTGTTCTTCTTTAAAAAAAGAAGAAAAGAAAAAGTTGGGTTTAAAGAACTTAACACAAAAAGTGAATAAAGGTTCAAAAGCCCCAGAGTTTCTTTCAGAGCTTTAGACCCTTAGAAAATGAGTTAAGTTCAAAAGAAAAAGAATCAAACTTTCTCTCAATGCACACTTCTCCCTGTCTCCTGGGGCAAGAAGGGCTCGGGCCCTGCCAGGCAGGGTAAGGACTTGCTCTGCCATCTGCTGGCTGTGTGACTTTTGGATGTCTAGCTTCTGCCTTTGTAAAATACAAATCCACATGCAGAATTGTGCGTAGGATGATCACAGAAAGAAGCTCCATAAACCACACATCTGAACCGGCCGTCACCCTCCCCGGGTGGGAGTCGGGGGCTGAGCAGAAAGATGGTGTGCTTCTCCTGCCAGCTCAGACAGTTTCAGAGGAGGACCCTGCTATGCTGCAGACACCATGAGTAAAGTCTTCCTGGGAGGTTTGACAACTCTTGCCAACTCGGCACAACCCATGACCCCTACCCCGTAAGATTTTAGAACGTGATGCCAGATGCTGGGTGACATTTCCTGTTGTGCATCTCTACCCAGCTCAACAAGACTATGTGCAACATGGGCACACAGACCCCACCCTGAGATACTGCCAGGTTCCAGGATATGGGAACCACCTTCAACTTTCCATCTTGTCTCAGTTCATGAACATGCACTAGACGCCGGTGTGCCTGGGCTGGGATAGGCACCTGCCTCCTCCAGGAGGCCTGAGAAATGGCCACTACCTTTCCTGACCCTAGGCACCCAGGAAGGAGCAAGGCACTCCTTCCTGCTGCTCAGAGGATACTAAGAAACCTGTGGTCATGCAAGGCTGCGCTGACACACCCAGAAGAATGAGAGCTTTGCTACAATGACAGCATGTGCATTTGACTCAGAAGACAAATAATGGAGTTTTTTTTCTTCTCCACTAAAAAAAAAAGTTACAGAAAAATGGGAAAATGTGTAAAGGTAAAAGAAAGATATTAAAATTCACTTACGATCCCACCTTCCAAAGGTGGCTTCTTTCTCCCATGCAAATTTGTCTGTTTGCCAAAGTGGCAACGAAGGGCCTCTTAAATGCCTGTTTCTGAGTGTTTTCTACCTCAGAAGTCAGGTGGGCTCTCCTAGGCCTCAAAATAATGGCCTCTGGCCCCAGAGTCAAACTGGCTTGCATCAGCAGGCTCGGGAAGGGAACTGCATCTGCTGATAGCCAGTCCACTGCCCAAGAGACAAGTGCAACCCCTTAAGGGCACCACCTTCTTCCATTAGGCAGAAAGGTCACAAGTCCCAGGATTCATTTGGGTCATGTGTGTCATTCATGGCTGTGACTGTGCGGCCAGGTGGACACACACTACATTTCACAGTCAGACCTCATGTTCCTGCTTTTGGAAAGACTGCAAACAGCCCCAGCCTCCCCATGGCCCCCTTGGCCCCTCAGCCAGGGCTGAGCTGCTCTGTCTGTCCAGGCCTATCCAGGCCAGCTTCTCTGGGGCCTGCAGGTGTCCAACCTGAGGGGACTGTGGCAAGAACTCTAGGTGGGCTGACTGGCCCGGGGTGTCCAGAACTTTGCCATCTAGAGGTGTGAGTGGTTGAGGTGCCTGATGACCTGAGCTGTAGGCTCTGGATCACTGGTGTAGAGCAGACTGGGAAAGGGGCTTCTCTAGCATGTGGAGGAGACTTGACTTAGGCAGGGAAGCCTCCAGGACCTGGAGGTTTTGATGGTGGGCAGCAAAGGGCTGGGGTCTAGCAGCTCTATCCATTATGGGAGCCAGGAGTCACATGAGCCACTTAAATTGTCACTGAAATCAATCAAAAGTAAATATATTAAGGTTTCCGTTCCTCAGTCACACTGGCTACATTCGAAGTGTCCAACGATCATGCATGGCTAGTGGCTACCTTTAGATAGAGCAGAGATAGAATATCTCCATCACAATGGAGAGTTCTGCCCAGCACTGCTCTGAACAGGGCCAGTGGAGGGAGGTGGCCTCGTGGTTCATCTTGTAGGTGTCCCTGTGAAAACAGATGCATCTGTGCAGCCCTGTGTTGATGTCACACTTAGCTCCTTCTCTTTCTGGTTGCTGAGTATAGGATGGGACAGGCTGCCCATTGTCCCTCCTGTCACAGTGGCATGCTACGAGGGAAGTCACAGAGACTGTGGCTAACCCACCACACATGACACATGAGCAACAAATCCAGCACCAGAGCTGGGGTCCTCTAGGGCCTGGGGTTGCTTCCACTGTCTTTGGGGTTTGCCCATTGCCTGGTCAGTCCAGCAGGACTCTACTGACAGGTTCCCAGAGGGAGACCCAGCAGGGATGGAGGCAGGTGCAAGACACGCTTCTGTAGGCCCGACGGGGAGTTATTCCTGAACTTCTGCTCTAATTTTGCTACAAGAGCAGATTGGGGCTGAACGATAGGATTTTACCACTTGTCTCTAGCTGTATTTGACAAGGAATATCTGCCTTCCTAAGCCTTGCTTTTTAAAATGTATTATTCCATAAATATGTGCTTCTAGCAAACAAATTTCAAACAGTATAAAAGCACGGAAGGTGAAAATTGGGTCTTCCTGCTTTATCCCAATCACCACCCACTTACCAGGGGGCTCCAGATTACCGCTGCGGTCACGTGGGCACCTGCGAACAGGCTCTGCAGTGCACGCTGTTCTCACTGCTTAGCAGTGTACTGGTGACATCTTTCCATATTGCACCTGCAAAACTGCCTCATTCAGCTGCATAATATTCCCTAGCATGAATGTATCATCATTTGCTTAAATGACGTTTAAGTAGTCTGCTGTTTTTTGCAGCTAAAATTAATGCTGCGGTGATGTACACACATTGAGTGTCTTGATAAATTCTAAGATATGTCATTGCTAAGTCAAAAGTGTGTATGCTTTTAATTTAGGAAGACAGTGCTGTGTTGCTATCCAAAAACATTTCACAGCTCACGATGAGAGGCCCATTCAGTTGTTTTCTGACTTAGCCATTGCTCATGTGGTTCTGCTGTCTACTGTGGGAATGATTAGAAGTTGGGGGAGGGTGCCCATCATAATTCCAGACATGGAATAAGGAGAAAATACTTGCTTATACAATGAAAGACACAGGTTCTTTTCTGAATGTTTGGAGGAGAGGGAACAGGTGGAGTCACAGAGTGGACATTCCCCAGAAACGAAGCTTCCCGGTGCTGGGCTGCAGTCACCTGAGGCACCTCAATGGTTGATTCTCCAACAGGGAACTCATTCTGTTAGGAGAGACAGGTTTCTTGCACAGAAAGCCTGTATTTGTGGTGGTGATAGTTTTGTAAAAATCTATTTAAGTCTCACATTTAGTCTTTGCATGCAAATTAAGCTGTTTGGCCTCCCACCCTTAGTCCTGAGCTGCACTGATCATGTACTAATTGGCAACTTGGTGTTACATCATCAGGAGAGCTGTCCCATCCCAGCACTTGGAGTTGAGTTTGGTTCAAACAGTGTGGACTCATGCCCTGATAAACCAGAGACCTAGACTTAGGAAGTATAGCTTGTACATTCTGCAGACCCCACAGTGAGCCTGGGCTTCAAACTTCTCTTGACTGGAGCCTGGTTCACTTGAGGTTGCTGCTAGGTAAGGCTGAGACTGGGTGACAGGTGCCCCCCTCTTTAACCCTTGCCACCGCCTTGCTCAGGAGGGCACAGGGATGCAGGGCCCTAGCTGTACCCTTTGGGAGGCTCTAGCTCTGCAACTGCAAGGATGTAGGAGACGTATCCCACAACCATGGGCGAGAACTCATGCCATCAACTCACAGATCCGGGCCCCCCACGCTCTGGCATCACAGTTTGTGGCCAATACAGCACAGTGGAACATGGAGGAAACGAAACATGGTGGAATACTGCTGAAAATGACTCTGTTCCCGGAGTCACAAAAGGCCCTCATGATACAAGGTGGCCAATGCGCCAAAGCACATTGCTGACACGGGGCTCTGCAGTGGCTCTCCACAGAGAGAGGCCTGCAGCAGGGCCCTTGGACAGCTATAGCAACATACCCAGCTCCCCTTGGCCTTTTCCCTACATTCACATTTGCACACGGGGACACCCAGAGTGACAGTGAGGGGAAAGGCACATAGCTTCACTCAGCCGCCATAGGGCCTCTGTCCCTTACAGCTGGAGCTGCAGAGCTGCTGGAAGCTGGGCCCACACAGCCAGCCTGCCTCACCCGGCTTGCCTGCACCACTTGGCAGTGGCTTGGGCCCCTTTCCCACCCCACCTGACTATTAGCAGGAAGATGGCAGTCACAAAGAAGTCAAAAAATGTCCCCGGAGCCCATCAGCTATAAAGAGCAGAAATACATTTGTGTTAGAGAATAAGCAGACTGTTGCAGAGCCCAGATAAGACAAATCCAAATGGGTTGCCAGGCCAAGGCCGGACTGGAACCAACACATATGTGTGTGCGCACGTGCACACACACACGCACGCGCATGCTGGCCTGCCAGCTGCCAGCTATAAAAGACCCAAATGATGGGGACATTATCAGACACACAGTGGCACAGACCACAAAAAAGTACAGCCTGCACTTCCAAGAAAACAGTCACTTGTGCACACATTCTTGCCTAGTTTGGTTTGACAATGGTTGTGTGAATCTGACCAACGGCACTAAAGGCCACAATGAAAGAATGTGATTCTCCACTTCAGCTGCCACCCACGCGGCCTGACAGACACCACCTCCATGTCACCTATGCCCAACACCCTCACAGCCCAGGCCTGCCTCCCCTCCCTGCATTCCAAGTGTGACCCCTTTGCAATGAACTAAGGGTATTCTCCTGCCCCCATCACAGAGATTGTGGCAGCAGAAGCTGAATTCTGAACGTCCAAAGCCAGAATCCTGAATGTTCCTTCCTATAGATACAGGTCCCCAGTGACAGGCTCTTCACCTGGAACCAAGGAACTTTAGATATATTAAGGAGGTAAAGGTTTTCTGTAGATAAACTGGGAGCCTCATTCTACAGAAAAGGAGTACACTGAACACATGTGCTTGTCAACTGAGTTTGCAGGCCTTACCAACCAGTTGTGTGCATTTGCTAACAACTTCTCTCCATGTGCATAAATGTCTCCACCCTCTGTCTGAGCTGATGCTGCTTGACAATCAGAGGATTTGAACCACATAGATCCACTTATTAAAGAGAGAGAGAGACTCGTGAATGGGTCCCTGTGGCTGGAGCTCTGGACCTGGTCACCCAGCCTGTGCTCCCTTGGCGACAGTCCTGGGTTGTTATAAATGGCTGTCACCCCCCCCTCTCAGGTCTGTCTTCTGTAGGTCCTCTTGGGTCCTTCTCTGCAAGTCACCCCAGAGCCACTGACATGACTCCACACACAGAGGCCTGATGTGCTGAGCTACGTCAGTAGTTCAGCACACAAGAACAAGGTTTCACCGGCTCTTGCCCACCAGGTATCTTTCTGGATTATCTTAATATCTGGAATTAAGGAAGTGTCATTATTGCTTTATTTTGTGGAATGAGGAATAAATTAAGATAATATATCAAGACCAGATTTTATGTCCCTAAAATAACTTCTAAAGGTCATCAAATAAGAGTTTTAGTAAGAAATTTTCTACTTCAACAGCTCATTCGAATTCTTTCCAAGCAGGCACCTCCAGCCCCACAGGGTGCGGGTACAGCCATGAGACCCAGTGCCTTTTTCAGGGTTGCTTTTTGACTTTTGAAGGATAAAATATTATGACATTAAAGAAAAAAAAAACCAAAAAACAAGTAGAGCTCTCACTGTGGCATAGTCCTGAAGTTATTTTTTTAGACTTAATGTCTAAAATGTCACTTACCTAATGTCTCTGTCTTCCATTATTATTGGTACCCTACCTCTTCAATTAAAAGTCACAGTGACCATGTCTCTGCACACTACCACTGTTTGTGGCTGCACTGTGCCTGGTGGAGGCAGAATGCACTGAAGATCTCAGGGTGGTCCTTACCTATGGGCTGCCGTAGTTTGTACTGTTTCCTCACAGGAGAGCTCCAGAAGTAGAAGAAAAACTAAATTGCCTTTTAAAAGGGTCAATTTATAACCCCAGAGTTTTAACTATACCCACATTTTATGATTACAGCAGTAGCTTTTTCTAATGTTTCATATTTGTTTTAATGTGAATTTTTATTAAAACTTGTTGGTTAAATGAAAATGTCTCTTGGGTCCTTACTAATGCTAAGTATGGACCTGGGATGTCCTAGGAGCTGGTTAGAAATGTAGAACCTGGCAGCTTTGTTGACAGGGTTCAACTGACCATATTTTAGCAACGCAAAAGCTGTTTTGGATCTCAGGGATTCCTTTAAAAAATCTAATTTCCGGTGTTAAGAATAGTACCTTGGGAATGTGTAGAAAAACAGTTGGCTATTTTGAGTCAAGGAAATTCTTATCCTGTAATTATCCCAAATGCTGGTGACAATGGGAAGTAATTAGAATTCTCAAATACTAGATGCAAAAAAGGTGCAGAGCAGAACATGAAGGAACAAGAGACTGGCGGAGATCCTCCCCAGAGAGGCTGGAGTCCAGTGAGAGGGGTCGGGGAGCAGTCTGCTTCTTTCTCCTCCACATCTCTGGCAGTCAGTGGACCCCTGAGCTGCTAGAGACCTCTTCTACCCTCAGGAACCCAAAAGCTGCTGTTGCCAGTGAACTGGGAGCTTGAGGACAAAGCACCTGGCTGCCAGCACCCTTGGGGTCACTTCTCATCACTGCAGACCTGAGTTAAGGTGCCGTACTGATTCTCCACTCACTGTGTCCCTCTGACCTCCCCAGGGGGCTTTGGCCCCTCAATGTTCATCTCACTCATTCCCACACACATATTTCCCAACTCTGGCCCAAACTGTGGTAGCCACATGGGGATAGAAGGGGATCTGTTAGCCCAGAACCTGGACACTCTGGGTGGGCTACCTTCTGGAGGTGACAGAGTCAGCCAGAGAGTGAGCTTCTTTCCGTTCAGACCCTTTCCTCCCCTGCCCTGCTTGCGGCTGCTGAGATGACTGAGCCGGGGCTCCCAGGCCCTGCTTTTCCTCACCCTTGGTACACCCACCACATGGGGGCTTCCAGAGAGTGGGCCTCAGACCTTTCTCTACCTTCCCTCTCTCTCCCCCTGTGGCTGCTTAGAGAGACAATTAAGCCACTGTACCCTTCTCTACCCTCATGAATCTGAAAGCTGCTGCTGCAAGTGAACTGGGAGCTTCTTGAGGACAAAGCACCAGGCTGCCAGTGCCCTTGGGGTCACTTCTCATCACAGCAGACCCAAGCTGAGGATTCCAGAGTGGGGCTCAGACCTCTCCTCCAGGGTCCTGTACTAGATAGAGGCGTGCTCAGACTGTGAGCTACCAGTGTGCCGGCCCTCCCTGGTGCTGCTCACCCACAACTCAATCAGAGTGGGGCAGGTCCTGAGGTGGAGGTACATCAACCTGTGTGGGCACCCCATAGGCAATTCAGGATCAGTGTGCCTCTCTCTGACATGGTCAGTGTTTGATCTTCAGGGACTGGGGACAGGCCTGCAGGCCAGATTCTGTACCCCCAGGTCTTAATCACATTGCTTAGGGGCAAGGAGGGGAAATTTATGATTGGCTGAGGCCATTATAGCCCCACCTTGGCAACTATGCCTAGAGGTTGGGAACAAACCTTTGACCCTTGCTGAAACAGATACTGAAGGTGGCTTCAGTGGAGCCTGAAGGCAAGCTCCCCCAAGTCATCCCCACCTGGCCATATTCACCCCCCCATAAGAGAGTAAGAACTCATCTGAAGATCTAGGGCCCCAGCTACCACCTAGGGCAATCAAGAACTTCTCTTGAAAGACAAGTTGCAAGACCCAGGATCCCAAAACAATGTTGCAGCTCATTCCTTCTGGCAAGTGCCACCTTCTGACAAGGGAGGCCAATTTGCATATCCTTTACAACATTTACTCACTCAATTATACAGGGTTTGAGCCTCAGCTACAAGCACCACCCACTCTATCAGAGATTAAACTGGGCATGTCATCATCCAAACAAAAGAAAATCCAAAAATAAGAAGCAAAAGCTACTCTAAATGAGAAGGATCAGTGAAAGATCTCTGGCTACAAGAAAAATCAGAGTGAAAGGACACCACCAAAAGAAAACAGTAAGTTCAGACAATTAAGTTCATGAACTCATCCTAGAAAAAGTGCTACATAACTCACTGTTGAATATCACTATGGTCTTCAGATGGCCAAAGGGAGTACTTTGACAGTGACAATGGTGTTATTCAATAATGAGGTATGTAGCACTTTTTCTAGGACGAGTTCACAAACATAAATATCCAACCTCTCATATGTACCAATGGAAACCAACCAAAAGGAGAACACTGAAATGACCGATACGTAATTTTGAATATAGATTGTAAGGAAGTTCAATAAAATACAAGAGAAAAAAGAATCCCACTACAAGGAAACAATGCAGGAAATAAATGAAAAATTCACTAAGGAAATAAAATTATTAACAACAAAAATTGACCAGATGTGGTGACTCATGCCTGTAATACTAGAAGTCTGGGAAACCAAGGCAGAAATGAAAAAGGAGATACTGATACCACAAAAATACAAAACATCATCTCTGAATAATATAAAAAACCTCTATGCAAAAAACTGGAAAAAACTGAAGTAATGGATGAATTCTTGGAAACATACAACCTGCTAGGCACAATCTGGAAGAAACAGAACTCTTAAACAGACCAATTATCAAGGAACAAAATTGAGGCAGTAATGAAAAAACTTGCAGTGAAAAAAGTCCTGGACCAGATGGCTTCACAGCCAAATTTTATTAGACCTACAAAGAGGAATTTGTACCTATGCTGCAGAAATTATTTCATAACATTGAGAAGGAAGGAATCCTCCCCACCCAACCCATTATAAAAATCCTATATAATATTTTTTTTTTTTTTTTTTTTGAGAGAGAGTCTTACTTACTTTGTCACCCTCAGTAGAGTGCTGTGGTGTCACAGCTCACAGAAACCTCAAACTATTGGGCACAAGTGGTCCTCTAGCCTCAGACTCCCACATACCTGGGACTACAGATGCCCACCACAACATCTGGCTATTTTTAGAGACAAGGTTTTGCTCTAGCTCAGGCTGGTCTTGAACTCCTGAGCTCAGGCCATCTACCCACCTCAGCCTTCCAGAGTGCTAGCATTAACAGGGTGAGCCACTACACCTGGCCCTGCCACTATTATCTTGATAGCAAAGCCAGGAAAGGAACAACAAAAAAGAAAACTACAGACCAATATCCCTTATGAATATAGATGCAAAAATTCTTAATTCCAGCAAACCGAATTCATCAAATTCTAGCAAACCAAAATTTATCAGCACGTCAAAAAATTAACCCACCACAACCAACTGCCCTCCCTTCATTCCGGGGAAGCAAGGATGGTTCAACATTTGCAAATCCACCAAATAAACAGAAATAAAAAACAAAGACCATATGATCATCTCAGTGAATACAGAGAAAGAATTTGACAAAATTCAGCACCCTTTTATGATAAGAATGCTTAACAAAATAGGCACAGACAGGATATCAATTCCTTCAATTGATAGAAGCCATATACAACAAACCCACAATCAACATCACATTGAACAGAAAAACTGAAAGCGTTCCAGCTTAGAAGAACCAGATAAGGATGTCGACTATCACTTCTATTATTTAACATAGTGCTAGAAGTCCTAGCCAGAGCATTCAAACATGAGAAAGGTAGCAAGGGTATGCAAACAGGGACAGAAGAGGTCCAGCTACTGCTATTTGCTAACAACATAATCTTACACCTAGAAAACCCCAAGGATTTAGCCAAGAGGCTCTTGGAATTGATAAATGAATACAGCAATGTCTCAGGATGTAAAATCAACATATCCAAACTAGTAGCTTTCACATGCCAACAACAGTCAAGCTCAGAGTCAAATCAAAGACCCTTCACAGTACAAAGAAAATAAAATACCATAGAATATATTTAACAAAGACAGCGAAAGAACTCTATAGAGAGAACTATTAGACACCGAGAAAAGAAATAGTAGAGGATATTAACAGATGGAAAAACATATCATGTTCACAGATTGGTGGAATCATTAAAATGTCTACACCAAGGCTTAACGCCTATAGCTCAGCGGCTAGAAAGCCGCCCACATACACCTTAGAACCCAGCCCAGGCCTGTCAAAACAACAATGCCCATTACAACAACAAAAATAGCCAGGGGTTGTGTCCGACGCCTGTAGTCCCAGCTACTTGGGAGGCTGAGGCAACAGAATTGCTTAAGCCCAAGAATTGGAGGTTGCTGTGAGCTGTGACACATGCAAGACAGGAGGGGGCCGTAAGGGGGGATTAAATTAACACCTAATGGGTACAATGCACACTATCTACATGAGGGGCATACATATAACTTAAACTGTTCAAAAACAATTCGTGTAACCAAAACATTTATACCCCCATAATATTCTGAAATTAAAAAAAAAAAAAAGAAATGCAGAATCTCAGGCCTTAGTCCAAACCCTGAGTCAAAAGTCAGAATCTTTTTTTTTTTTTTTTGCAGTTTCTGGCTGGGGCTGGGTTTGAACCCACCACCTCTGGCATATGGAGCCGGCACCCTATCGAGTCAGAATCTTTATCTTAACAAGATCCCCAACCAACGGTGTGCTGCTGCCCCGCCACGGCCACCACCAGCACCATGGGCTCCACCCTGCTGCAGCCCCTGAGCAATGCCCTGCAGCTGCCCATTGACCAGGTATGATATTGTGTGCTGTAAAGGAATTTAGGAAGAATTTGAAACAGGATATTTAAGATTATAGATACTTTAAAAATGCAATAAACATCTCAGTATTTGAAGGGTTTTCTTAAAAAATAAAAAATAAAAAAATGATCCCCAGGCAACCTGTCTATGCACTAAAGTTTGAGAAACACTGTAGAAGAGGAAAACACCAGGATCCTCTCAGAGTCTGGAGAGGGGGAATGATCTGCATTCCCTAGGCAGGATCCTGAAGATGCCTTTACACACCAACCAGGGAAAACCAGGTTGAGATTACTCAATTCTGGAAAAGGAAAAATAAAGCTCAGTAAAGTACTTTCCCCAAGTTTCCAGACTCTTGGGCACTCTGAAGAGTATAGAAATTCACCTTTCAGGGTCATACTGTCAACACATGTTGCCCCGCACCTCTGCTTTCTATTTTGGTCTGGCTGCCCCACGTGGCTATGTGGGGGCACAGTCCTTGTGATTTCCTCTTAGGGCAACCTGGAAGTGACCATCTTCAATCATCTGTGCTGATCAATATTAATTTCTTTTAAAACTAAATCTATTTCATCCAAATTTTAAATTTTTATATAGAAGTTAAGGTGTTGGGGGTTTGGGAGGTCTAAGTAGGACTTTTACAGATGATGAACATGAGAACGTGCTGCCCATCACTGAACATTTTTCCTTCCGTACTAAAATACAGTGTTTGTCTCATTTAAGTTCTTAGGTGTGACACAATTTCATCACAATAGTTACAATAGTTGGGAATATGCTCACAAGACAGAACAGGCCTTCAAAAAGCCACTTAAAAAATCTGTTCAAGGCCTGGTGCAATGTCTCACACCTATAATCCTAGCACTCTGAGAGGAGGCTGAGGTGGGAGGATTGCTTGAGCTCAGGAGTTCCAGACCAGCCTGAGCAAGGGCAAAACCCCATCTCTGCTAAAAATAGACAAAACAAACAAACAAAAAATTAGCCAGGTGTCATGGCAGGTGCTGACAGTCCCAGCTACTCAAGAGGCTGGTGCAGAAGGATGGTTTGAGGAATCGGAAGTTGCTGTGAGCTAAGCTGATGCCCGGATACTCTATATTTTCTTCATTGAAATTTTCTTTTTATTACCTAAATCGACTTGCTGTTGTGCAAGTTCACAGAGGTCACACACAGGTCTCATTCCTAAAAATGCTCTTTATTATCTGAAAATTAGGACAAGTTTGCCTTTCTTACATATTATCATCACATTTCTGTTTAACATCTTATTTCGAATGTGTGAAAACCATATGAGGTAAGAACAACCATAGGATGCAGGAAGCTCTGGATATGCCTGATGTGGAGAACCAGCTAACAGCCAATCGTCAGCTCCCTTTCTAGTTCTGTCTCAAGGGAACATCATGTTAAAGAAAAGCCAGCCTGCTGTCCTCATCCTTTGGAAGTAGGGCTGAGGTCCCAGTGTGAGGTGAGGCAGGGTGCTGCTGCCTGAGCAAATGCCCTATCAACAGGAGGAGGAGGAAATCTGAGAAAAGGCAATACAGCCAGACAGAGTGGCAAAACAGGAGACCTCGCAAAAGCACAGGGCCCTGTGTGACCTGGTGCATGTTCCAAGCATTTCTGACCCTGCAAGATACCTTTGCCAAGATAGATGCAATTAATTTCCATCAGATATCACTGTTCAAAGCCCCCCCCCCCCAAAAAAAAAGAAATGAAAAGGAAAGAGAAAAGGTTAAGTGAAATCAAGTGAGTATAAACATGAAAGAGAACTCTCTGTAGTAATATGCACTAAACAGATAAAAGCTGACCAATGCTTTATACTGTCTAATATCTATGTAATGCAGTGTATGAGTTTGTGCTCCACAATGCTTCAATAAGTGACAGGCAGAGAAGAGGGCAAAGTGAGGAGGGAAATGCACTGCTACTTAAAAAACCGTCCTGCCATTCTTCACTCAGTGAGCACAGATGAAGGAATAAAGCTACACCAAAGCACTGGGGGAGGAGCAACACAGGACAGGCCGACAGAACACAGCCAGACAGTTAGGAAAGACCTGCCAAGACATGAAAGCGTTCTAGACTCTGTGGTAGACAGAATTCCTACCCCCAATTTCCCTCCTCTCCTTTCCCACATTATCTTACAAGCCCTCCCCCTGGAGACACAGTGGACTCCTCACCCCTTGACTCAGGCTCAGTCACATGAATCACTCCGGCCAATGGGATGCTGGACTGAAATGGACCTGCTTGAAATGAACTTTTGTAACCATGAGAAGAGCCTCTGCCCTGAAAAGCCCCAAAAGGAACACATGTAGAACAGATCTGAGCTCAGCCTGCAGCAAGGAGTCAACCTGCCAACCTAGTTAAAACAGCTTGAAGCAGAGCTACCAGCCACATCAACCCAGATCTGCCAACTTCCAGAAAATGCAAAGAATGATTGCTGTTGTGAGCTATGACTTTTTTTTTGAATGTTTGTTACCCAGCCTTAATGTGGCAATAGCTGACTAATACACTGGCAATCCCAAAGGGAACCCGTAAGTAATTTAAAGACAACTTTTCCCTGTAATCATAAAAAACCACTCACTCACCAGGCTCACCTTTTTTCTTTGAACCAGACTTCTTCTTTGTGGGCGCCTCTTGCTTTGACGCCTCCTGGCTCTGGACCATATCTGTATTTTTGCCCTGGATGGGAGCCGACTCAGTCCTTTTACCCTGATTAGCAGCCACATCCATCTTCTTGCCCTGACTGGGGGACCCTTCTGCCTTTTTGCCCTGGTTTGGTGTTCCCTCTGCCTTTTTGCCTGGACTGGGGACCCCCTCTGCTTTTTTCCCCTGGCTTGTCGCTCCCTCTGCCTTTGTGCTCTGATTAGCAACTGCATCTGCCTTTCTGCCCTGATTGGGGGTCCCCTCTCCCTTTTTGCCCTGGTTCTGGGCCCCCTCTGCCTTCTTCCCCTGGTTCTGGGCCCCCTCAGCCTTTTTCCCCTGGTTTTGGGCTCCTTCCACCTTCTTGCCCTGGTTTGGGACTCCCTCACTCTTTTTCCCCTGGTTCTGGGCCCCATCTTCCTTTTTGCCCTGGTTTGGGGCTCCCTCTGCCTTTTTCCCCTGGTTCTGGGCCCCGTCTGCTTTTCTCCCCTGGTTTGGGGTTCCCTCGGCCTTTTTCCCCTGGTTTTGAGTTCCTTCTACCTTTTTGCCCTGGTTTGGGGTTCCCTCTGCCTTTTTACCCTGGTTCTGGACCCCATCTGCCTTTCTTCCCTGATTTTGCACCCCCTCTGCCATTTTCCCTTGGTTTAGGGCTCCCTCAGCCTTCTTACCCTGGTTCTGGGCCCCCTCGGCCTTCTTGCCCTGGTTCTGGGCTCCCTCAGCCTTCTTACCCTGGTTCTGGGCTCCCTCAGCCTTCTTACCCTGGTTCTGGGCTCCCTCGGCCTTCTTACCCTGGTTCTGGGCTCCCTCGGCCTTCTTGCCCTGGTTCTGGGCTCCCTCGGCCTTCTTGCCCTGGTTCTGGGCTCCCTCGGCCTTCTTGCCCTGATTCTGGGCCCCCTCTGTTTTCTTACCCTGGTTCTGGGCCATTTCTGCCTTCTTGCCCTGGTTCTGGGCCCCCT
>CAUYPK010151869.1:0-21483 GCA_963574355.1 Loris lydekkerianus
GCTTTCACATGAAAGCTATAACCCAGTTATAACCCAAGAATAGGAGGAAGGGGGAAAGAGAGGGGAGGGAGGGGGGAGATGGATAGAGGGAGGGTGATTGCTGGGATTACACCTGCGGTGCCTCTTACAAGGATAATGTGAAATTTAGTAAATGTAGAATGTAAACGTCTTAATGCAATAACTAAGAAAATGCCAAGAAGGCTATGTTAACCAGTATGATGAAAATTTGTCAAACGGTCTGTAAAACAAGTGTAGGGTGCCCTATGATCGCATTAATGTACACAGCTATGATTTAATTAAAAAAAAAAAAAAAAAGAAACTAAGAAGAAACATGCACTTTTTTTGTGTGTGTGGCTAATAGATTCTTATACTGCTGCCCCTTCCCCAATGCAATCTCTACCTTCTGGTGTCTGGTCTCTGTGTTCCACTGTCCTGGCTGGTGGGCAGGATGCATGACCTGCTTCTAACCTACAGAATATGGTAAAGATAACAGGATGTACATCGGGACGTACATGCCAATGGGATGATGATATGCTGGATTGTAGCACCTATCTTGTTCTTACTCTCTTTATCTCTCCCTTTCCCTAATTTTCTTTCTCCCTTCCCTGCTAGCTTTGAGGTGTCAAGAGGCTATGTCAAGGAACATCATACAGGAAGGAACTGTGGTACAGCCTGTTGAAGCTGAGGACACCCTTGGCTGACAGCCAGCCAGAAGCCTTCAGTCCTAAAGCTGCAAGGACCTGAATTCTGCCAACAACCTGAGTGAACTTAGAAAGGGATCCTTATACAATCAAGCCTCAGGTGAGACCACAGCCCCAGCCAAAACCTTGACTGAACTCCTATGAGACTCTAAGCAGAAGACCCAAGTAAGCCAACTGAACTCCTTACCCACAATATGGTGAGATAGTAAATGTGTGTTGTCATAAGCCACTAAGTTTGCAGTAATGTCACTACTTAACAATTAAAAAAAGAATATATTGCTCCACTGGAGGGATACATCTGAGATACATCTTCAGGAATGGAGTTTGTATGAGAAAGTATAAAGCTGGAACACTGTCCACGTTTTGCTCATATTGGAGCTGAGGGTCAAGGGAAGCCATTTCCAGCCCTAGTAGGACAGCCCTGACCTTCCTGAGCCAGGATCCTTTGCCTTAACTCTTTGGAAGTGCTGAAATGTCAGCTTTTTCTGCATGTGTGAAGGGATCTTATACAGAGGGCTCATGTCTCAGAACATGCACGTGGTGTTTTTACAGCAAAAATAATGTTGGTTTGCAGGACCTATGTACGTAGGATTTTACTAGAGTGGAGAGGCCTTGGGAAAACCTCCCAAACCAGCAAGGTTATGTTTTCTTTTCGAAAAAAACACCAACCAAGTTTAATTTAAATCAATAGAGAAGGTAAGGTTGAAAAAAGGAGGAAAAATTACAGGAAAACAAGAGGCTGACAACATTTATAAATCTGGGAGAGAGGAAATTCTATTCAAATGTAGGTGGCGCTGTTTGCTTCTCACCCAGACTGTGATTGATCTGCCTTCCTGTTAGAAGAAGGTCCTAGTCAGGCACCTTGTCATGGAGAATAGCATGTTCCATATACATGACACCTGTTATTAGTTTACTAAAAGCTCCTGTTTTTGTTCTAGTACCTGTGGTAACAGTTGAGATGTTCTGAACTGGGTCTGGGGAACGCAACAAAACATTAGCAAAATAGTTTAAAGGAAAAGCTATAAGAAAAGATAAAAATAACTTACAATAATCCAATAGGAGACATTAGGCAAGAAATAAATATTTAACATAGGCTAAAGACACTTCTGTCTTGGAAGAAAATGAAAAAAATTTCCCCTGATGTGTGATTCAAAAGCAGTCATAATACTTGAACAAATACCTATTGAACCAAATGAGAATATTGAAATAATTCATCAACATATTGGCTTCTTCATTGTGCAGAACTTTCATTTATTCAAGCAATATTAGCATATGCTAACTTTTATATTATTTACTTCTAGGAAGTCAATAATGTTAATCCTCTGTTTCACAGACAAGGAGACTGGAAGAGGTTAAGTAAACTTGCCCAAGTCATGGGGTAGAAAGTAGAAGAGCTGAGTTTTGAGGTCAGGCTCTCTGATGCTAGTTCTCTTGTGCTTAAGGTACAAATGTTACAGCATAACAGAAATAAAATTCAGGGCACAGTCCATGTTAAGCAATGCCTATGTGCAGATGGGAGAAAACATGAGTTATTCTCGGGGTTGGAAAGTGTGGTGACTGCAGAAAAATGCCCCTGAGAGATGAGTAGAACAAAGGCATGCGAAAAATGAAGCCAAGAACTACTCTCAGAATAAAACAGAATAATGCAAAATGAATTCCAGCTTCTTGATTTAAAATCCACTTTTCTAACCATCATTTCAATGTTCATGGAGTGAATCAAAGAAGCTGCCTGCAGCAAAATCCCCTGGGAATCATGTGAGAAGGGAGATCTCTGGGCTCCACTTCAGACTGTTTTTAACAAGCCGTCATGGACCCGGATGCATGCTAAAGCTAGAGAAAGATTCTGCATGGACATATAAGGGAAGGCAACTCACTTGGAGTATTTGCCATGGCAGCCAGGTATACATGAGAAATATTAAGAGGCAGCCTAGCTCACTGGGGAATCTGAGTCACCATTTACCTGGCACAACTACGTGGCTCAGGTAAAGAGAAAAGGAGGAGGAGATGATGATGATCAGGAATGAAGTATCCTCTATCTCTTTGCTTCTGCCCTAAGCGATTGAATGAATGAGACGTGATAAAGCTGACCATGAGTGCGCGGGGCTGGTCTGCCTGGATGAAGCTATGGCCAGTGGAGGGGAGCACATCACGCTGCCAAATATCTTCAGCTAGAACACAGAAATAGTTGATGACTCATGTCCCGTCACCAGGGGCCAAGCTGAAGAGAATTCTGGGTAGATAGTCATTTTGAGGAACACCTGTAAGAAGCCTAAAAGGTGAAAACTGCTATAATAAAAACACCTGTATTTTCAGGATCTATATTCAGACTGTTGTGCATACATGACTTTTGGTGCAGGGTATCACAGGTGGGCTGTTCATGAGGTTGTGGCCTGCCCTCCCTGCCTCTCCTATCCAGACGAAGGGCATGGAACGTTGCATCCACTGTCTTTCTACTTCCTGGTGAATGAGCACAAGGCAGACTGCAGATGGCCACAAGAGATGACTCCTTGTGGAGCCTTCTGGACCTTTTCCTTTCTACCATCTCTGAACCAAGGCATTTTATTGCAGTATCTCACAAATCACCTTATTATAGATCATTACCTGAATCCCTGTACCCCAGGTGCTTCCAAAGGCATCCTTGCAGTGTGATTTCTGATCGTACTCCCACCAACTACAGGAAACTGAGATGATAGTGCTAAAAGTAAAATGGCTCCATGCTTTCACTGCTTGGCTTAGTGTCTCCCTGAATCCTGAACAGAGCCAGGACACGGCTCACAGCCACTCCCTCGCTGCCAGATCTGTTTTCAAAGCTCCTGACAAGCCACACCCCATTCATCCTCAAAACCTACCTGTCAGGGGAATGAACACCAAGTTTCAGGACGTCCCAAGAAATTCAGTGATGGAAAGGCCTTTCGTGATGAACAAATTAAATTCCACTCTAACACCAGCAACAGAAGGAAAGCAGCGTGAAGAGGTGCAGAAGAGTGAGTCCTGGTCTGATTCTAGAAAAAGCTGATGGTGAGTTACTTTAATAACGTTAATGCAAAGCAGATACTCAAGGGCTGTTCTGAACAGTAGATGGTGGGGAGAAGGAGGCTGGTCTGGGAACACCAAAGTCTGGGAAAGGCTGTCCTTTGAAGTTGATAACTAGATAAGTTTTTGTGAAAAAAATCTGATCCTTGGAAACCCCTTGTAGAATCATCTTTGCACCTGCCTTTGGCACTTGTGTCTGCTCTGGGCCTCCTAGCCCAGGGCTGATACATGCGTGTCGTGATGCCTTTAACATGTTTCTACCTCTGCCTTCCTCTCTAGCACTGTCAGGCCCAATGGATGTGCCTCAGGTGATCACGAAATACTTCAGGCTCGAGGCTTCTCCAAGCCAACACATTAGAAAAGCTCTAGCAATTACACAGTGCAATGGTTTCCATTACACTGCGGAGTCTTGCCCTGTAGGGATGAAGCTAAAAAAATCATAAATTATTTAATTTTAGGTCTTTGCTGATGACTGATAAAATCAAACTAGCTGCTTTGGACTAAGAATGAATTTGAAACAGAATTTCCTTCTTTGAAGAGACAGTGACAAATCTATTTGATAAGCCTGTATGTCAGCATGGCAAGTTCTCTCTTTTTCTTTGGTAGAAAATTTAACAAAATCCTTTGTTAGGCAAAGTGAATGAGACTGGCTTAGGTTATGAGCTAGTTTTATTTTTTTTTCTCCAAATAGTTTATTCTTGTCACATTATTAAAGCCATACCTATCCACATAAATTTGATTTTAAAAAGCTGAGCAAAAAACAAAACAACTCATCTGTAATTCTAACAGTCCAATCAAACCTGACAGTTGGAGCAGGTCCTTCCAGCCTTTTGTCTGTGTGCTTGTCTGAATGTGCATATTTTTACAAAGTTGAAGTCATAATATATAGATACACATGCACACATATATTTGAATATTTGCTTTCTTTAAATATTCATTAAAACCTGATTCTTAATGGCTGTATTAGATTATCTAATATCACATTATAGCCCTATTTCACATTCTGTCTCCATTTTTGATTCTTTAGGATAATTACTCCACCAAAGGGTATGGATAGTT
Organism: Loris lydekkerianus; assembly: GCA_963574355.1. Lineage (NCBI taxonomy): Eukaryota > Metazoa > Chordata > Mammalia > Primates > Lorisidae > Loris > Loris lydekkerianus. The sequence continues at coordinate 4,794 of CAUYPK010151869.1, forward strand.
TTAAATCTCTTAAGATACATTGCCAGATTATTTTCTAAGGACTCTGATTTAATTTATAATTCATCAGTTTGAATTTCTTTTGGTTGGGCATTAAATACTTGTAACAGAATTCACTTTATACATGTCAATAGCATTCAACTACTTGTTAATTTATGTGAAAATACTTGCTCTAATGAAATTTCTCTCTTTTTAATCTTTCAGATTATAATTTGTCTTTTAAATCAAAGTAATGCTTAAAGAGTTTTGCTCTGTTCTGCATCTCCCTGGTTAAATCCCGTTATTTCCTAAGGACTGCTGTAACCAAGGATGTATATTTTGAAGTAAAAAACATATCACTTATTATAACCTGAATAATTCCCTGGTCCTGTGCAATTCAGTACTAGGGTGGTTTCTCATAAACAAACATGAGATAGCCAGCAAAATTAATAATATTAAAATGTATGTCTAACTTTACTTGTCTGTCATAAGAACCACTTTTTTAAAGAACCAGTTTGTAATTCCTGTTATGACTTTGTAGAATTCCTTTGCTTCTTCTATTCTTACCTATGGTGGCTTAAAAGCTTCTCTCTCCCCACTGTTCCTCGCACTCCACGTCTAAGTCCCCTGCTTTGCCCTTGCTTTTTACCACAGCCCCTTTGCTTTAGATGCTCCTGTCTTAATTTTCTCTACCTTACTTCAAATTTGGCATCACAAGAGTCTAGAATCAGGTCGCCAAAGAATGAACTCAGGGTGGTAAAATAGTAAGACAGATACCCAAGTGCACGCTGATGTACTTTTTCTTTGCACTGGAGTTTTGGACCCTACCCAGTATGTGTCAGTATGAAAACAAGGCTTTGCAGCAGATCATTGCTTGCACAATATAGTCCTGACTCATACAGGGTTAGCACTTACTAATGTCAAAAAGAATGAGAATTTTAAAAGTCATTATTAAGTACCCACTATGCCCAAGATACTATGCCATGTGCTCAAGAAGCAAGAAAAATTGTGAAGATGGAGTTTATCTGCTCCTCTACCCATCTTTAGTTGAAAAGATGAAAATTCCTAACATGGGAAGAAAAACACTACTTACTGAAAAAGAGTGTGTGTGTGTACAGGGTGACCATAAAGTTTATGTGAAATTTTAAGTAGTGTGCAATTTACATGACCTTTATGGCCACCCTGTATATACATGTATAAAAATAATGATAAAATGAAGGAGAAATACTTTAGAAAAGTAAAAGCCAGTAGACTTGTGTAGCAAGTCAATACATGTCCTTCCATTCTTTTCCTTAAAATACATACATCCCAGGGTGAAAGACAGGGCAGCAGGGTCTCCAGCTTCTAACTTTTCAATGTAGTCTAGTCCATAAAAAATGGCCTCAAATTTTAGATTCTCCAAATGGGGTTTTGGCAGAGTTAATAGGGTTGTTACAACATCTAAAACAGAAGAAGTGCTCCTTCTATGCTTTGTTTATTGGCTGTTGACTATCCGCCAGGCACTGTGCTAGGCACAGGGCACATCTTTGTGCATGCAGTAGAGAAGGTCCTTGCTTTCCAGCAGTTTCCAGGGAGGATATTTTGTGAACTAGCCTCAATATTGGCTCTCATTGACCTTGTTTTCCCTTTGTCTAGTCTTTCTTCCTCACTTCTAAGTCTTTTCTTTTTTTTTTTTCTGTATTATATGTTTCCTTGTAAAATGCCATAAATTCCTAACACAAAACTAGATATAAACAACAAAGGAATTTTCTAGTTAGTCATGGGCCAGCATTTCTTGCCTTGTTCTGCATCCTGTCTCCTTCATGTGAACATGGTATTTATCTTTGTATCTATCCTACTACTCGCACTGGATACAATGTCGTTTTCAATAAATACTTGCAGATATAATTTGTCCCATAAAAATAGTTCCCATGGACACTACCCTTTATTTATTAAAACCATTTTGCAACCACTTAGGCAAAAGGTGCCAATAGATCCAAAATAAAGTTTTGCACAGGTTTTTCTGTTTAAAAAACCTGCTGGATCATGAATAGATATGATCACCCAAACCAGGTAACTTGAATTTCAAAGAAAAAAATTAGTTGGTTGATAATTCATTATAATCACAGAGAAGCAAGATGAAAATTGCCTCACTCAAAAAAGACATTTCACAGACTCTAGCTGAATCTCAAAACCAGGAAGAAAAGCAGGTCTATTGTAGAAGTAAACGGAATGATTCTCTCTTGCCTTGTATTCCACTGAACACCCAAAGAGAAGAAAATAATAAATGAAAAGATGCAATTTTTCTTTGGACATGATTCTTCCCCTGGTCTACCTTAGCAGGGCACACTGCTGTTCAGTGAAGCAAGGCCAAGTGCAAAATGCAGGTGGCTGCTGACCCAAGACTTGATCAACACAGTATCTGTTCAATGAGAGTCAGTGAGCATTTCTCCTGTCTGCTCTGCCCCAGGCAAGATGGAAATGTGAGGGAGACAGAGAAGAATGTGGGGAAGGCGAGCGTGAACAAACAAACAAGGGAAGAATTCTGGTCCCAGGAATCGGGGAGGTGCTCATGGAGAAGACCTTGGAGGATGGGTGAGTCAGATAGCAAGGCAGAAATGGAAGGGTGGGCGTTAATTCCAGGAGGAAGAAACCATGAGTACAATGGCATGGTGATGGAGAACGTGCTCTGCATTTGGTGAGGTGAATTGTGTGGCTGGACCACTGGAATGATGTCAAAATGTCAAACTATCCAAATATTCAGGGACACATGGGTAACTAAATTGCATGCTCTGGGTCCTCATAGATGTTTAGAGTCCTATGCAGCCAGAGCCAGGCCAGGGAATATTACCACATCCATTTCTTGTGGGTGCAGAGGAGAACCCCATAAAAGTCTGCCCCTCAACTCTCTCCATAGCTGAGCCAACTCGGACAGCTTCTACACACCTCCTGGGATTGGGGGAACTAATATCGTTATCTTTTTCCTGGGACTAGGTGTTCTTAAGATATATTCATTGAGATCCTGAACCTCTTTGAAAACCCCTAAGGGCTTCCCCCAAATGCCAAGGTAAATAACCAAAGTGGGGGTGCAGTGGGAGCAAGCATCCTCCCCATTTGAACGACAGCAGATCTGCATTGTCTATTTTATATCTTAGTCTTCTGTAAAAAAATTTCTCCAAAATGAAGAATTCAACACCAATAAAACAAACAGATGACAAAAATGAAAGAGTTTGATACTTGAATATTTTAAACATCACAGCAAACCTGCGGCACTAGGGGAGGGAAGAGGGGAGAGAAGAGATGTGAGGAGTGATGTGGAAAGCCAGGCATCAATCTCAATTATCAGAATGATTATTTTTGTAAAACATTAGGAATTGATTTAAATTTGCTACAGGGGGGCAGTTTCAAATCTATAGCTAAATACAACTTGAAATAGAGGAGATAAAAGATATATTTCTCTTAGCTTGAGCAAGTTATAAATAGGAAAATTTTAATAATATCTATAGTTTACTAGGATAGTTATTAGTAAACTAATAACTTTCTGAGACAGAGTCTCGCTGTATCACCCAGGTAGGAGTGCCAGGTGTCATAGTTCACAGCAACTTCAAACTCCTTGAGTTCAAATGATCCTCCCGCCTCAGCCTCCTGAGTAGCAGGGAATATAGGCATGGGCTACTATGCCCAGCTAAATTTTCTAATTTTTTTTAGGAATGGGAGTCTCATTGTGTTTCCTAGACTGGTCCTGAACTTCTGGTCTCAAGTGATTCTCCCACCATGCCTCCCATAGTGCTAAGATTACAGAAGTGAGCCACTAGGCCTACTTCTGTATTTTTTTTAATTTATTTATTTTTATTGTTAAATCATAGCTGTGTACATTAGTGCAATCAAGGGGTACATTGTGTGGGTTTCATATACAATCTGAAATATTCTCATCAAACTGTTCAAGGTAGCCTTCATGGCATTTTCTTAGTTACTGTATGTAGACATTTGTATTCTGCCTTTAGTAAGTTTCGCCTGTACCCATTCTAAGATGCACCGTAAATGTGGCCCCACCCATTACCCTCCCTCCACCATAAGTGTGTTTTGAAAAGCTACTGTTCTTTTGACCACTTTTTAATGAGGTTGTTTAATTTATTTTTACTGATTTGCCTAAGTTCTGAGTAAATTCTGGTTATCAGCCCTTTATTAGATATATAGCATGTCCATCCTCTTTCCCCATTCTGTAGTCTATTTTCTCTGAATGTTTTCTGTGCAGAATCTTTTTAATTTAATAAATTCCTATTTATTTTTTTTTTTGTTGTTGTTGCTATGATTACCTTTTTCATAAATTCTTTGCCTACACCAATTATCTAGAAGAGTTTTGCCAACATTATCTCCTAGAATTATTATGGTTTTGAGTCTTGGATTTATGTTTGTAATCCATCTTGAATTAATTTTAGTCAGTGGTAAAAGATATGGATCCTGTTTCAATCTTCTACATGTGGCTGTCCAATTTTCCCAGCATATTTGTTGAATAAGGATTCTTTTCCCCAGTCTTTTTATAATTTTATTGTCAACTTTGTCAAAGATCATATGTCAGTATATGGATGGTTTTATATCTGGGTTCTCTGTTCCGTGCCATTGGCCTATGTCTCTATTTTTGTGCCAGTACCATGCTGTTTTGGTTACTATAGCCTTAAAGTATAGTTTAAAGTCTGGTAAAGTGTTGCCCAATAAACATGAAAAAATGTTCAATGTCAATAATCATTAGAGAAATGCAAATCAAAACCACAATGACACAATGAGATATCACCTAATCCCAGTAAAAATGACTTTTATCAGAAAGTCCAAAAACAATATATGATGGAATGAATGTGGAGGCAAAGGAACATTTATATGCCTTTGGTGGGACTGCAAACTAGTACAACCCCTATGGAAAGTAGTATGGAGATTTCTCAAAGAACTAAAAGTAGACCTACCATTTGATTTAGCAATCTCGTTACTAGATATTTACCTGAAGAAAAAAAAGTCATTTTATCTAAAAGACACTTGCACTAGAATGTGTATCGTAGCACAATTCACAATTGCGAAGATGTGAAATCAACTGAAGCACCCAGCAGTACATGAATGGATTAAGACAATGTGGTATATGTATACCACGGAGTACTTCTCAGTCATCAAAAGAAAATGAATTATCTTTTGCAACAATCTGGATGTGGAACTTGGGACCATTCTCCTAAGTGAAGTATTGCAAGAATGGAAAAACAAACACCATGTGTACTCACTATTAAATTGGAACTGACTAATCAGCACAGATGGAAGCGAAATTCAATGGAAATCAAGCAGTGGGAGTGGGAGGAGGGGACGGGCGAAATCATACCTAACGGGTACAATATACACTATGTGAGTGAGGGGCACACTTGTAACTTTGACTCAAGTGGTACAAAGGCAGTCCATGTAATTAAAACATGTGTACCCTTATAATATTCTGAAAAACTTAAAAAAGATCCCTGAAGCTATAGATCAGTAATTTTCAACCAGTGTGCTGCAAAAATTTGAGAGATCACTAATAAAATTATTTTTGAAAGAAGCTCAAAGCACCGTGTCTTTTTTTGTTTTTTCTTTTGTTATCAATGTAATTTAAGTGTGCTGCAAATGTTTAACTATAGGTTCAAGTGTGGCATGAAACAAAAAGAGGTTGAAAAACTATTACAGATGAAAAAAGACCCTCTCCCTCCCAGCTATAAAGCTAAAAGTGGTTGTGTAATGTAGTTTCTGGTGAGGGCAACCTTTCCCAAATAAAAAGGCAAGGCCTCATTAGAAAAACTGAGCAGGCTTCAAGTTTCTTTCACCCTTTTGCTCATACCTGGAACACAGAGGAGGGGCTTGGAGGTGCTACAGTCATCTTGTGACTATTACATATTAAAGGTGGTCAAGTGAGTCACTCTGGCACTGCTGAGCCACCGCTCCTGCTCTGCCCCGCTGCTCCTCCCTGCATTTTTCTGTCATGCAAATAAATCCTAATGTTCAAGCTAAAAAAAAGTCTCAGAAAGTTAAGTAACATTCTCTAAATCTCCCAGTTAATTATAACTAATAATAGGGGTAATTAATAAACTTAAGGATGACTAATAGAGACTATATAACATGTTTCCAACTCTTCCAAGTCCAATCTCAAGGGCTAACACTGGCTGTGGGATGCGAGATCACTGGATTATATTGGAAAATTCCACAGGAAGAACTTCATCCATCCACTAGGGCTACTGCAATCTTCAGATCTTTTGCTTTACGACTCTTTCTTATCTCCTGCCCCTCACAAAACTATAGTACAGCTTTTGAACAAGTGAGATGGATGAGATATGCCCAGCTTTTACATGCAAAAAACTGGTTTATGGGGTTGTAATTATATCTTAATTATTATCAAAATGTTCTCTTTCTTTATGACAATCACCCCCTAAGCTTCAAATAAATATATTCGATTTTTTATCTTAGAAAAATATAGTTCAGAGTCAAAATGCATTTAGTTCTATCTTACCCCAAACTTAGCCTTAATTAATTCACACCCCCTTGAAGAGGGGTGTGATAAAGAGAATGGGTACGTGCTGTTGCCTTCAGGCCTGACCCGTGATAGGCACTTCGTGTTGTGGTTACTTGTGATAATACTAATGCACGTGTCTTTCTCCTCTACCTGAGCAGAGAGCAGTGTGTCCCTGAGTTGATGAATCAGTTGACTGGATTGGAGTTGCTACTTCACAGGTGCTGCCTCTAAGGATTTAAGGCCACAGCCCTTTCATAAAGGAGCCCTGCTGGGACAGAGGACTCTGATAAAGGCAAGCAGCAGTAGCCAGCAGGAAGCAAAATGAGTTGGTAAAGCAACAGGAAGAGGAAAGGAGTGATGAAAGTAGGGAGAAAGGATGAAAGAGGGGAGAAATGATGGAAGAGGGAAGGAGGGATGGAAGAGAGAACGATGGAAGAGGAAAGGAGGGATGGAAGAGAGAAGGATGGAAGAGGGGAGGAGGGATGGAAGAGGGGAAGAGGGGTAGAAGAGGGTCGGAGGGGTGGAGGGGAGGATGGGTAGAAGAGGGAAGGGGGATGGAAGAAGCAAGGTGGGGTGGAAGAGGAAGGGAGGGCTTTTCATTCCTCACTGTCAGTGGTGAAACTGCTTCCTGTCCAGAGGTTCTGCAGCTTTGTGGAAGAGGCCTCCCCGCCCCTGCTGCCCCACTCGGAAGCCCGCAGGCACTCAGGCTCTCAGCAGGTGCTTCTTGTCCACTAACTCCTGCCGCTATGGGGGCTGAGCAGCTCCAGAGTGGTGTATTCTATGCTTCCCTGCTGTGCCTTCTGACATCTCTGTATTTCCGCCCCCTGGCAGAAGCCCTGTCAGTGCCTGCTGAAGAGTCTACACTTCATGCACTCCGAAGGGGCACACTTGTGGTGACCTTGTATCATTCAAGTTCTATGCAACTGACACACAGCAAACTTTTTGAAATACATGTTGGTGGCATCCTGGTCGTTGCTCAGAATGGCTACAAGGGAATGTTAAAAACCTTCTTTTTGCTAGTTGTACCATGAGAGGTTTAGTTTAAGCAGATTGGAAGCGTGCACCTCAGGGATTTTCATTTAGCAAACACTAAGTCACCTGAACGAAGGTCCCCTTCCAGCTCCCAAGGCTCTTGTTTATCTGGTCTGCTAGTCCAGGGACTCTTGGCTAGTTGGCTGTGGACTTGGGCTGTGGTACAACAGAATCCCTGTGTAGTAAATGCCTGTCAAATAGGAGCAAGGAAGAGGGAGAGAGGCTGTGCACTGAGTTTTGGTCAAGGCAACACTCTTCTCACAAGTCTTACAGCCTCCTCTCTGTCTGACTTACTGCTCCGCCCCTGCCCCAGTAGGGACCATTCAGGCCACTGCCTTCATTACTACATCAATCTTAAGTGCTGGATGTATGTGTGACAATGCCCAAGGCTTGGCAACATCCAAACAGCTAGCAGCATGAGGCCAGAGCCAGAAAGAAATCTGTCTAGATAGAACAAGGTATCTCTTACCTTTCCACTATTGGTATTTGGAGCAAAAAAAAAAAAACAAAAAAAAACTTTGTTAGGGGAATGCGGTGGGGGTTGAGGGATGTCGTGCACCCAGGGTAGTTAGCAGTATCTTCGGCCTCCACCTACTGTGTGTCAGGAGCATCTACCCCCCCCCCACCTCCACCCAGTGGTGACAAACTAAAACACTGAATGTTTCCAGACCTCACCAAATGTTCCCTGGGAGGAAAATTGCCCCCAGTTGAGAACCAGTAGTCTAGAAAGTAGAAATGCTCATGTCCAGCAATGAATGAAACCTAGAACTGAAAGTTCACCCCAAGTAGTATGAGCTACCCTGAGGATTCCCGTCTAGTTGTGCTTTCAAAAGACTTCAGATCTGTTACACCTTTTCCTAAGTCTTGTGCCAGATCACCAAATCATTCTAAACTACCCAAACTCATTGGATCCAAGAGATAATATCTCCCTGGGAGAATGTTGCAATGCATGAAAATAGCTTCTTCAGGTTCTTTCACTAAATCAACAAATGTTTACCAAAGAATGTGTTAGGTTATTGGGTTTTGAAAAGATCTATCTAAAATATCAGGTCAAATATTGTGACCTGATTGTTTATACCCTCACATTAACCTCAATGTGAAAAAAATATATAAAAACATAAAATAAAATAAACATCTACCTGAAGCTTTTCATAACGTAAAGAAAAACCATAGCGATATATTTTTTTGGAGACAGTGTGTAGAGTACCATGGCGTCATAGCTCACAGCAACCTCAACATCCTGGGCTCAAGAGTTCTTCTTACTTCAGCCCCTAGAGCAGCTGGGACTACCGGTGCCCACCACAATGCTGAGCTAGTTTTTCTATATTTAGCAGAGATGGGGGTCTCATTCTGTCTGAGGCTAGTATTGAGCCTGTGAACTCAGGCAATCTGCCAGCCTTGGCCTCCTAGAGTGCTAGGATTATAGGCGTGAGCCACCGTGCCCCACCCACCATAAGAATATTTTTTAATTGCCAGAAGTTAGTTCTTCTGCCTTATTTTTAGATGATTTTTTCATACTTTTTATTTTCTTAATGGACACATAACAACTGTATGCATTTAGGGGTTGCATAGTGATGTTTCTATACATAAAATGTATAGTGATCAGATCAGGGTAATTAGCATATCCATCACTCAAACATTTATCATTTCTTTGTGCTGGGAACATTCAACATCTTCCTTTGAGCTGTTTGAAACTTATGGTATTGTTAACTACAGTCATTCTACTGCATATAGAACACTAGAACTTATTCCTCCTATCTCATCTTTTATGCTTGGACTCAAATTATCCACCTGCCTGCTTCACTTTCTCATCTCTCTGTTAACAGGAGCTGGACTGGAAGCTTTGCAGCTCTCATAATTGACAGCCTTTCCCCAGATAGCAGGATCCACAAAGCCACAATCAAGGAGGAAACTATGGGTTGAATTCCTACTATTTGCCAGATCATCTTCCATGTATTTCATGGACACTAACAGCAACTAGTTAGCATTAGACATCTTTGTAGAGAAAGAAACTGTGAATGTAATTATGAGAAGTATAAAAAAAATGCATGCAAACTGAGATCAGCACATGAGATGGCAGAGGAAGGAATTTTTTGATAAATAGTTAAGGGAAAAGATGATAAAATATCTTGCATATGTACCTACAGTTTAGGGTGATAGTATGTCTCCATAATCTGAGAAAGTTACTCTTCCCTCCTTCTGTATCAGCTCAACACTTTAGGTATAAGTGTGCTATGGCCTTTACACACATACCTTATCTCATCATGAACTTTTCTTTGTGTTTTCTTCCTCACCAGTCAAGAGAAAAGGTCCTGGCTCATCCATCCCTAAAGTTCCCCCAGTGGCCATTCAGTCCTCTGCACATCAATGACAGGTGGTACTAGAACTGCACTCCAGCTGAACAGTTAGTGAGGTCCCTTCTTTTGATCCTGTTCCTTACTGTGAATTCTCCTTTGGTGGCTGGAAACTCAGCTCAGCAATGGTGCTAAGTAGGGGTATATCTACAGCTACTCTCTTCTCACCAGAGAAGAATAAACCATAATATGTAGAATATACAGAATAGCCCAGAATATACAGAATAGCTCAATTGTTATTTCCAACTTCTAGGATGGTATTACGCCCAATGAGCCTTTCATTGTAACATGCTTCTGGAGCAGAGTCCACATTTGTGTAATTGGGAATTGGAGGGTCCTCAGAGGTCCTCAGAGAAGGATGATAAATAGAGTGACAGACAGAAGACAGAATGCTCACACCTGGCCAGTCCCTGGTCCGGCTAATATCCTGCCTCGTCTTTCACACTATGCTTTGTACTCCCAGTAGAGACATGAAATAGCGTATGAGGGAAAATACCTCAGGTCAAATAAAACGGCATGGATAAAAAAGGTCTCGTGTGTGTAGACCCACTCTTCTCTGGACCTTGGCTGCAAATCCAAATTCTAGCACCTGCATCTTTCCCACGCAAAAGGAAGTTGTGAAGGTCAAGAATAAACTTAAGAGTTTTGACCTCGGGAGGCACTTGGTACTTGGAGTACTATTGTCTTACTCATATAGTCAACAGTTAGTTTTCAGTAGATGCTATGTGTGAGACACGGTGCTAGTGCTAGGTAGGCACAAGGGGGACACACAAGGTTGCAAGACCACTCCCTGGTCCTTGTGGGACTTGCAGTGCCACTGCTCAAAGGGGGCTTCATGGACAACGCCTGGTCTGGGGGTTGCTTGAGATCCATTTACAATGAATAAGAAGAGAAATTGAGAGGAAGCATTTAGAACTTGAATAGAAACCAATGTTATGTCTTTTGAATCCAATAACAAAAGTTCAGATTTGCATTTTATGTCTTCTTTCTCTTCATCATCCACAAATTAAATGTTGAGTGTATTTTTTAAAGTTAAATGGATTGGAAATTTAAAAATCCAACTTGTCCTTGGCTGTAGACAGTCTCAGCAGCATTAGTATAAACACATACTTGACTGGAACAGAAAGCAGGTAAGTATAAATACCTACAGACGCTGAAACAGGTCAAAGTTACAGAGGGGGAAGAAGATGCTGAGAAAGGTGGGGGGACAGGTACAGGGTATCTAGGAAGTTACAAAACTCCCTCCGTCCTTGCTGAGGGAAATTCAGCCAACAGAAGTAAAAATAATACAGAAGTTATTCACAATAATAATAGGAATGGAACCAAAGTGTTGGTACAAATATACAGATATATTATTTAGATCTAAAAATATTGGAGCCACATGTAAGGAAGATTCTAGAAATCTAGTAGCATTTCCTTCTGGAAGGAATGATTGAAGTGGTCAAAAACAAGCAAAGAAATGCTCAGAAATACCCCCTGATGTCTAGAGAGGGCCCGAGGCTGGGACTAGGGGAAGGGCCCAGAGTAAATTTCTCAGTGTGTCTTTCAGAGCCACCTTTCTGCACCCTATAAACAACATTCTGCTGCCACAGCCGTGGAGCTGCAGGAGTAGATGTACTTGGTAATAGTGGAGCAGAGGGTCAAAGCCAAGTAAGTAATAGTATCCTTGTAGCAAGTGTTGTGATCAATGCCTGGCAACAAAAGAGGAAGATTAAAAAGAGAAAACTGCCTGTAATCACACCAAATCAAGTGAGTACTAACTGCACGATTTCTCTGAAACTCAAACTCCACAAAGAAAAGAAATCTGAGCAATCTCTACCCTTTGAGACAGAATCCCTCCACAATAAGGTGGTTCCTGGTGCAGGCGTATCAATGAGATCAGAGATTAATCAGAGTCAAATGACCAAAAGCAGGGGCCTTCGTTTCTGGGAAGCCGGGAGAGATCAACATTTTACTAAGTCCAAATCTTACCTTATCAGAGAAGAATTCACACATTTGAGGTGAACATTATTTTTCTGTCCCTTTTAAACATGGATGAGAAAAAAATAAAGGGTGAAAGAAAAAAAAAAAAAACTTGGCATATTTATGACAAAATCATGAAAATTTCATCTCTTACTCCACCCTCCCCTCTTCTCCAAAAATGAAAAGAATACAGCACAAAAAGTGAGAGGAGGGACGGGAAGGGGGGCGGGAGGCGAGATGGGAGCGCATTTTAGAAAAAATTCAATTTTAAAAAAGAAAACTATACCAAATTCACAAATAACTTTTAAAGCACATGGATGAAATGAATGGCCAAATGTTAAAAGAAAATAAAGTGATATGATGAATAGGGATTTAGCAGAGCTTAGGAAAGAAATGGAGGGGAAGAGTAAAGCTTTTATAGGACATGAGCGGCACCAAAGCCAGAAGCACAATGAGCGCTATGAAAAACAGGTTTGAAAAACACACGAAATGTAGCATATAAGAACAAATTAATTTTAAAATTGTAAAGGAAGAATAGTAGATGAGGAAGGAAAAACAATATACTGCATATACATACATATTATTCTGTACATTAAGTGTATGTTATAATAATTTAATTCAGTGACCTAAGTCTACCAACTGAACAGGCTCATAGGTCCTGGAAAAATTAATACCCATGAATGAATGCTGAGAAAAATATCAGTAACATTATTGTACTTAAATGATAACGAATTCTACAAGTGAGTAAAATAGGCAAGTCACTTAAGAAAGGAGAGCAGGTAGATTTTGGATAGAATTAGGTAAAGAAAAAGAGTGATGGCTGCAGGCAAAAGCCCTGGGCTTTAGGGACAGACACTGTACTGTGTGACGTTGCACTGGCACCAGTTACCTGAACTTTCTAGCTCCGTTTCCTTGCGTGTGAGCAAGGATGACCCTGGCATGAAATAGCCACTATGTCTTGTCTAATTCCAAAGAGGTCACCAACAAGAGCAAGAAAAATCATCCACCAAAGTATAACTAAAGAGATCACCATGAACTTATTAAACTATACAAATAATCGTTACTGGAAGTACAAGGAGAAACGTCAGAAAAGTGAGTTTTACAGAGCTCTCTAGTCCCTGTCAGGTCAAGCACGAAACAAAGCAATAGGCACAGTAAATGGAAATAAATGTTCCTGCTAGATATATATCTACTTTATGTTTCACAACCAAGAAGACATTTTCATGAGCTCAAAAGGCATTTTTAAACGTTCCAAATTACTTTAAAAAAATTCCCAAAGGTAAAAATAGTACAGTGACACTTTGAATCTCACACAACAAAATGCGAAACATGCAAAAGAACAAACACAACAAACAACAAAACCTCTGCCCAACGAATGGAAATTAAAAAAAACAAAAACCTTTACGACAGCTCTCCTGTTCAAGGGAATATCGAAAACCACAAATTTAAAACATATGGGAAACAAAGTGAGAACATTTCACCCCAAATTCTAGCAAAAACTAATAAAGTAAAAAATTCACCCTTACACACATTTGTTAATAAAAGTATGGAAATAGTAATCTGAGCATTTCCCCCAAAATATATAGAGAAAACATTACAAAAATACAGAAGGCAGCAGAAAGGAGAATTAACAAAGGTAAAATAGAAAGTGATATAGTAGAAAACAGGACAAAAATGCTAAATCTAAGAACTGATTATTTGTAAAACTAGTAACAGACAAACTGGTAAACTGTAAACAGATAAGGCAGTAGTCTAATTTATGATGAAAAGAGAGACAGTTCAATGCCCTAAATTAAGAATGAGAAATAGAAACTGAACACTCATTTAGACTAGCAACAGCACTAAGTACATGAAAAGATGTTCAAGGTCACAAATAATGGTGTTAATACAAGTGAAACCAATGTTGAAATAATGTTGTTAGCAGGAGATTGGCAAAGAAAGATATTTTCACTATGCAAGTTCGGAAAGGTGAGGCACAGTGAGCCCTGCCTTGAACGCTCAGTAGGAGTGAAAATCCCTAGATACCTTAAGGAGGACAGGCTGGAAATATCTGTCCAACATTTGAGTGTGCATAGCCTTTGACCAAATAATTTTACTCACAGAAATACGTTGTAGGAAGATAAATACATACATTCAGGTGCAATATAAACAGGAAAACTTTTAATATTCAATAGCTTTATTGAATATTAAAATGGCATGTGCCATTTTAAAATGGTGTTGCAAATTTAAAGCAAAAAATGAAGCAGGTAAAATATGAAATAGTGAATTCAAAAATAAATATTTGAATACCTGCTTTGTGCCGGCCACCTGTTGGGGCATTTGGAGGGAGTAGCAACGGACAAGACAGAGAAAGTTCCTGTCCTCATAGAGATTAGACAAAAGCGCAGCTTACAAGGGTCCATGTGAAACTTAGTAAATGTAGAATATAAATGTCTTAACGCAATCACTAAGAAAAAGCCAGGAAGGCTATGTTAACCAGTGTGATGAAAATGTGTCAAACGGTCTATAAAACCAGTGTATGGTGTCCCATGATCGCACTAATGTACACAGCTATGATTTGATAATAATAATAAAGAAAAACCAACATCACCAGCCACACGTGTCTTGGAATGGCTGCCAGGTTTGAATAACTATCTGTGTTTAATAAAGGTCGGGGTACTTCCTATTTTCTTCTTCATCTCTCTTTTCTACTGTTTTAAAGTTTTTAAATGAACATTTATGATCCTTTTAATTAGGAAAAAATATATTTTCTGAGTGGTGTAGAAATCATCTGTGGTGAAATTCCTGGTGTACTTGGCATTCGAGTAGTGTTAACCACTAAAGGTAGAATCTGCATTTATTCACAGTGGAGTGGGTATTTTTCACTATGATCAACATATTAGCATTCATGATTAATCAAATTTCCAATAAGAACAATATGACTTTCCATATAAACACACAATGAATCTCACACAAAATTTCACGTCTACATGCAGCAAATCAAAAAGAAATTCTGAGTCCCTATCTTCCAAAGATGAATACAAAAATCAATTAAATACAGATCTCATGAGGCATTAAGTGGTCAGAACTTCTCAAACTGAGGAGCCACATGTGTAGCTCGTGGAGGGAACTCCACCATCATACTGGTATTTTCTTAGATTTTCCCTTCTCTTGCCATTTGAAAAAGCAATAAAATATTTGAAAAAGAAAAGGATCCATGTTTTAGTTCAATTTATTTTTCATGTTTGACTTTTACTTTGGGAATACACATTCAATATTTTGATATTGACACCTACATTTTGATTATTCTTAGATACGCATTTCAATTGATGTGAACTCCTCAACTTTTGGGTGACATCTGCCATTTGAACCACAAAACTGCTTGTGGTTTCCCCAGGAGTCTATTACATGAATAATGGGGTTCAGCACCATATTTTTATCTGTCACCTTTGTAAGGGCGACATGAGTGTTAGAATGCCCTTCTGCTACTTTCTGGAGGTTATTTGAATCTTTTGGGCTGGGTCAGAAGTTTAGCGTGGGGTAGAGATTACCCTCAGCACCTGTGTTCTGGTGCTTCATTGGAGCACTTCTGTTCTACCCTTTGAGAGCAAAGAACTCACATTCAACCCATCTGTCTGTTAAGACTCAGAAGACCTTCCCTCATTCATCCTTAGAAATAAAAAGGGTAGCAGCCTTGTAGAAAAATTATAGAGGCATGATTATGTAAGTTTTGAAAATAATGAATTGTATTAATATTTAGCTTTAAAAGTTAGTTTGGTGCCTGTGGCTCAAGCGGCTAAGGCACCAGCCATGGACACCTGAGCTGGCAGGTTCGAATCCATTGTTGCCAAACAACAATGAGGGTTGTAACCATAAAATAGCCCAGGCATTTTGGCGAGTGCCTATAGTCCCAGCTACTTGGGAGGCAGAGGCAGGAGAATTGCTTGAGCCCAGGAGTTGGAGGTTGCTGTGAGCTGTGATGCCATAGCATTCTACCCAGGGCAACAGGTTGAGGCTCTGTCTCAAACAAAAAAAAAAGTTAAGCCTTAAACAAGATAGAAATTTTATTTTCAAACATTAAATAAAAATTGGAATTTAGAGAGTCTAGCCAGCTTAAGTCATCAGACACTCTTTTGTATAATGTATAAGGTACAAAATGGCTGCCAGAGTTCCAGCTATCATAGTAGCACTCCAGAGAGCAGAAGGAAGGAAGGAAACGTCCCATGAATCTCATACAATTCATCTGTTAAAATGTCTATTTAGTTGCTCAGCTGCATGAAGTTATCAAGTAGGCTAAAGGAGGCAATTCTTTCAACTAGGTTAGAATGTGCCAAGTAAAAATCGCAGTCCTTATCAGTGAGGAAGAATAAGAGAATGGATACAAAGACGCAACATGTTGACACCCGCCAGCACATGCATACACGATTTTAATAACTGTCACCAAAGTTGTTTTTAGGGAAGGAGCTATCATACTTAGACACCACAGTGTACTCCAGATACCACTGGAGTATGAGGAGATAAGGCCCAAGTCAGGATCTGGAAAAAGAGAGCAGACTCAAAGTAGCTCTGAATTTCAGAGAAGGAGAATCTGAGTTTTACTGTGCCCATGAATGAGGTAGGGAGAAATTAAGGGGATAAAGGCAATGAGGATATGTGAAGGAGTCTGAGAACTTGGAGAGGTGGTAAGATGGTTTTAAGAAGTAAAAGGAAGAAGGAAACCTGGGAAAAAGGGAAGGAGGGAGGGAAAGAGGAGAGGAGGAAGGGAGAGAGGGAAGGAGGGAGGGAGGGAGAGAGGGAAGAAGGAGGGAGGTAGAAAGGGGGAGAAAAAAAGAGAGTGAGGGATGGAGACAAGGGGAGAGAGAAAGAGAAGAGGATCAAACCTGTTTGTTTATAA
>CAUYPK010151871.1:0-12728 GCA_963574355.1 Loris lydekkerianus
AACTGCCTCTACCTAGATACAGCCAATGTGGTACCATGCCACTGGCCCGACCCTGTCACTCACCTCTTCCCCCGCCTTCTTTCCCTGCCCCTTCTCCACAATAAAAAAAAAATAAATAAAACTCCAAAAAAAAAAAATAATAAAAAAAAAAAATAAATAAAATAAATAAATAAATAAAAAAAAAAAAAAAAAAGACTATTCTTAAATTATGTATGTTAATAATCAGAAGATAATTTGGCACAATAATTTATCATTGAAAAGTTGTTTCAATAAACAATTAATTAAAAATTCAGTGAGTTTTGTTGTGGTGGGCACCTATAGTCCCAGCTACCTGGGAGGCTGAGGCAAGAGAATTGCTTAAGCCCAAGAGCTGGACATTGCTGTGAGTTGTGATGCCACAGCACTCTACCAAGGGCAACACAGTGAGACTCTGTCTCAAAAAACAAACAAACAAACAAAAATTCAGTAAGTTTTGTATTCATTTTCACTTCACCCTTTAAAACCTCCTTATGCTTATAAACAAAGAAATACTCAATGTGTTTCTCAAACATCCACACTTGTGACTTACTGTCTTTAGAAACATGATATGAATAGCAATGAGGAAGTTTTTCAATGATACAGTCTCCAAGTATGATCTCCATCCAGCCATGGTACCTATTTAGAGACCTTGAATATTAAGCAGCAGAGAAAATGGGCTTTACCATTTTCTCAGTTTATATTAAATATCATTAACTCTGGCCTCACCTTTGATACTAAATGAATTTTAGGCAGATAATATCAAACTTTTCTGATTCATAAATTTAGATCGCCTATCTAACCAAAGAGTAAGAGCTATTTATTTTGCTGTTTATTTTTACTGCAACTTTAGAACAACTGGCTGGGTATCAGGTAAGAAAGTCAATTGTGAATTTTCCATCAACAGTAAATCTTTAAGCACTGGAAACACACTTAGAACAGTGAGATTCTCATACTATGAGAGGCAGGCAGTACTACAGACAACAAAAACAGTAAGCAAACGCAATTTCTTATCTCGGGCATATACTGGAGCACACACAAATTCAATTACCCACACTATCTCAAAATTTATTTCTCTTTTATTTGTGAAGCATATAAAGTTGAATCAATGAACATTAAATATGAATGTACTGTGGTTCCACTATACTCAAGTCATTACCTTATGTTCTGAAATAGTTTTATCTTTTACATATAAAACCTATTTGTTTTTAATTCTAACCATGTTTCTTTCATTCAATTTTCAAAACATATAAAAGGAAACTACGTTTTCATTTAACTGAACTACAATTATTTTTTTATCTTCACTGAGCATTTATTAAGTGCTTACTAAGTCAGCAGCACCAGAAATTATTCCTACGATAAGTTGAATGCCTGCTTTTTTACTACTAGTAGTTAATCTAAGAGTTAACTGTAGCTCAGCTGCTTAAAATTAAGGTCAGCTAATTCAAACACCATTAAAAGTAAATGGCAATTTATGTCATTTGTACATAACCTGTACCCTATCTTCAAAGAGGATACATTAGTAAATATTTAATTTATTTGTAAAACTGGGTTAATATAGCCTTCTATATGTCAGATTTTCTGCTGGGTTAAAAAAAAAAAAAAAAGGAATAGCTTTTTTAAGAGACAGAGTTTTACTTTGTCGCACTCAGTAGAGTACTGTAGCGTCACAGCTCACAGCAACCTCCAACTCTTGGGCTTAGGCGATTCTCTTGCCTGAACCTCCTGAGTAGCTGGGACTACAGGCGCCCACCACAATGCCCAGCTATTTTTTTGTTGCAATTTGGCCAGGGCCAGGTTTGAACCTGCCACTCTCAGTGTATAGGGCCGGTGCCCTACTCACTGAGCCACAGGCACCGCCCAGGAATAGCTTTTTTAATAGTAATTAAAATATTTCTCCATGACTTCAATTTTGAAAGTAAAAAAGTTCATATATTCTGTCAGTGTTCTCACTGTAATTTCCTTTACTAAAAAAGACGATATCTAACATATCTAGTTTAATTTTTACCTCTATACTGAAATAGCCTCTGTCCACATAGTCACCCAGAAAGAGGTAGCGTGTGTTATTAGGTGATCCTCCAACTTCAAACAACTTCATCAGGTCAAAGAATTGTCCATGAATGTCACCACACACTAGGGAAAAAAATCATATGGTAAGAGGAGAAATTGTACTTAGAAGGAAAAGGGCATTACACCAAAAGGGATCAAAGTTTAACTTTTAACTTAAGTAACTTTAGCTTTTGACTGGATTGTCATGTAATTGGAGTGAAACTATTTGCATTATATAGTCCTACTAGAAATATTAGACATTTAAAATTGTATTCCTTCAATGAACAACACACATCCTAATCAATTCTAAGACTGTCTCATAATTCCTAGAAAAATTATAACATCACATTTTAGCTGGTTATTTGTAAGCAGTGCTCACAATTACCACAAATCTAAGTGCTACCATGCAGATACTTTTCCTACCTGTGATTGGAGCCTCTACTTCTATCATAGTCTTCTCTTGTCTCAGAATGGCAGCCCCATCATTTATTATCTTTAAGGCTGCTTCCTCTTCTAGTCGGCCTTCCTTTATCAAATGATTTTTCAAGACATCAATTTTAGGTTTCCCATTCTCAAATACTTCCTTCAGAGTAAGTCGTTGGGTTGGAGGAAAGGGGACAGCTAAAAAGAAAAAAAGAATTTACCATACTTAAATGTACAGACAACATCCAGAACATACTTTTATGTGATGAATTAAACCTAATAAATCACCATGATTCACAGCACTAGAACGATGTCAGGAAAAAAATGAAGATGCCATATATCATAAACTATCAATTCTAGGCTGGGCACAGTGGCTCACACCTGTAATCCTAGCACTCTGGGAGGCTGAGGTAGGAGGATAGCTTGATCTCAGCAGTTCAAGACCAGCCTGAGCAAGGGTGAGACCCCATCTCTCCTAATAATAGAAAAATTAGTTGCACATCATGTTGGGCACCAGTAGTCCCAGCTACTCAGGAGGATGAGGCAGGAGGATCACTTCAACTCAGGAGTTTGAGGTTATTGTGAGGTAGGCTAAGGCCATGGCAATCTACCCTGCGCAACAGTGACAGACTGTCCTAAACAAAAAAAAAAAAAAAATTATCAATTCTAATTGTAAAAAAGGTCACAAAGTCAAAGTCATTAATAAACTGTGTGTGGGGGCAGCACCTGTGGCTCAGTGAGTAGGGCGCTGGCCCCATATGCCGAGGGTGGTGGGTTCAAACCCAGCCCCAGCCAAACTGCAACAAAAAAATAGCTAGGCGTTGTGGCGGGCGCCTGTAGTCCCAGCTGTTTGGAGGCTGAGGCAAGAGAATTGCCTAAGCCCAAGAGCTGGAGGTTGCTGTGAGCTGTGACACCATGGCACTCTACCAAAGGGCCATAAAGTGAGACTCTGTCTCTATTAAAAAAAAATAATAATAAATAAATAAATAAATAAATAAATAAATTGTGTGTGTACATGTATGTGTATAAATTATAATGTTTTATATACAATCACAAAAGACTTAAAGGTGATTCAGGGAACCAAACTAAAAATGAGACAAGGTACTAGATGATATCTTTATTTTTCTTTTTTATTTGTTTTATTATTATTTTTTGTTTGTTTGTTTTTTGTTTTTGCCGGGGCCGGGTTTGAACCTGCCACCTCCAGTATATGGGGCCGGTGCCCTACTCCTTGAGCCACAGGTGCCGCCCAATATCTTTATTTTTCTATCTTTGGAAAAGGTGTTAAACTGTGGCTAAAGAAAATGAAAGAATTCACAACACTAAGATGGCACTAAGTTCTTCTACAGAACTGACCTAATGAAACCATATATGCTATCACCCTGGATAGAGTGCTATGGCATTATAGCTCACAGAAACCTCAAATTGTTAGGCTTAAGCGATCCTCTGGCTTCAGTTTTTCTATTTTTAGTAGAGATGGGGGGTCTCGATTTTGCTCAGGCTGGTCTCAAACTCCTGAGCTCAATCCACCCATATAGGCCTCTTGGAGTGCTAAGATCACAGGCGTGAGCCACCACACCCAGCCGAAACCATATATTTTAGAAGTCTGACTTTAGCTGTTATCAGGTGAATCATGAACATATATACTTCATTTTTAAAAGGTAGGGGTTTTTTTTGTTTGTTTGGTATTTTTTGAGACAGAGTCTCACTGTGTCACCCCGGTTTTACAAATAAGTTAAATATTTACTAATGTACCCTCTTTGAAGATAGTGTACAGGTTATGTACAAATGATATAAATTGTCACAGCTCACAGCAACCTCAAACTCCTGGGCTCTTGCCTCAGCCTCCCAAATAGCTGGGACTACAGGCGCCTGCCACAACTACACCCGTCTACCTTTTGGCTGTAGTTGTCATTATAGTTGTTTGGCAGGCCCGAGCTGGGTTCAAAGCCGCCAACTCGGGTGTATGTGGCTGGCGCCTTAGCCACTGAGCTACAGGCACCAAGCCTAAAAGGTAGTTTTTCATGTACTTTATTACAGGTAACAGTAAGAATATTACTAGTAGAATAGAACTATTTAATATGTTTCAGAATAATTTGTTGCACTATGAGAACATAAAAGAACAGATATGGGAAGTACAGTTTTGTTTTCCAATAATCAGAAACTACTTCAGCTTACATTGGGTACAAAGTATATATGTGTGTGTATGCACGCTCATGCGTGCGTGTATGTGTGTGTGTGTATAATATACATTATATATGACATACACATATATATATTTTACATGTATATATATAAATAACATCATAGTGAATTAGCAACTACAACAGAAAAAATTTTTGACATTTGAAAATTGGCTATTTTTCCTCATTTGCCTATTTTATAGTCTATTTTCCTCTGGGCTCTAAAAGCAACAAGTCTATGAACCATAAATTTAAAAGAGGGGGGTCAATTTAATTTGCAATATATGTCTGGTGGTTCTATTTCCGGCTTTATGGAAGTGTTATTAAAAACCAAGTTGAACTTATACTTACTCACACTTTCTTATGAGAGATAGAACACAATATAGCCCAGGATGAAGGAGAGAAATGGAGTGGGAAGGGAGAGGAGGGGGGAGATTTGATAGAGGGAGGATAAACCGCAGGACCATACCTATGGAGCATATTGTAAGGGTACAAGTCAGGCAGTGGTGCATGCCTATAATCCTATCCCTTTGGGAGGCCAAGGGAGGTGCATGCCTATAATCCTATCCCTTTGGGAGGCCAAGGTTGGAGGACAGCTTTGAGGCCAGGAGTTAGAGGCTGCAGTGAGCTATGACTCTGCATTCCAGCCTAGGTGACAGAGGTTAATAGACCAAGATACTGTCTCAAAGGAAAAAGAAAAGGTAAAAAAAAAAAAGACTGATAAACATTCACAACTTATTAAGCAACAGTAGATATATTACCTCCCCCAAAAGGTAAATTCTCCAGGTTCGCTGAAGAAGGTTCAAAACAGGTTGAAATTTAAAAGGGAAACCGCAAATTGCTAACACTCAGAAAAACACTAGAACTTGCAAAACTGAACCAAACCACAATGTACTCTACATCGCAGACCACTAAGTTCAAACCTCTTTTAATATCAGCTCTCCCAGAGCCACATGCTCCAATACCACAGACAAACTAACAGTAACTCCTCAGGGACTCAAATGTACTAATTGCGAAACAAGAGACTGTTCCAGCAGCTCCCACAAATCACAGATTCCAGCCAATCCCTGCCCAGACTA
This sequence comes from Loris lydekkerianus, assembly GCA_963574355.1. NCBI lineage: Eukaryota > Metazoa > Chordata > Mammalia > Primates > Lorisidae > Loris > Loris lydekkerianus. The sequence goes on from CAUYPK010151871.1 coordinate 5,750, forward strand.
CTAACTTCTATATATATGTGACTGACCTTGGCTCCTAAAACCCTTTCTGTCCAGTTTTCAACTCCCTCCTTTTGAGATGCCCCACGGCTCTTCTGATGTATGGTACTCCTTCCTGCAGCAAACTAACGAGTGTAACTTATTTTGACCATAAATATGTTCTTGGCAATCTTTGGTAGTGGGCTTTAATCCTCTCAAGTCAGGGATCTAGTGGATGAGAATTAGAAGTAGGAAGACTTTTTTTTTTTTTTTTTTTAAGGACAGGTCTCACTCTGTTGCCCAGACTGGAGTGTAGTGGTGTCTTCAAAGCTCTCTGCAGCCTCCAACTCCTGAGCTCAAGTGATCTTCCTGTGTCAAGTCTCTCCAGTAGCTGGGACAATAGGCACACACAATGTCCACCTAATTTTTCTATTTGTTTGTAGAGACAGGGTCTTACTCTTGCTCAGGATGATCTCAAACTCCTGGCCTTCAATAATCCTCCCGCCTTGGCTTCCCAAAGAGCAAGGATTATAGGTGTGAGCCACTGCACCTGGACCTGCTATATACCTTTTAAATTTTCATACCATGTTATTATATTACTTATTCAAAAATAAAATCAGACTTTAGAAGTGTATATACATTAGGACCTCTGTAAGTTGACCATCCAAGGGACTATAACAAACTGGTCAACATACAGAGGTGGTCAATACATAAGGAACAAGGCCTACTGTACCGACATGCAAATATGATACATGTACAGGCTATGAAAATTATTTCAAATTAAGGAGGTGATCAACTATGGAGGTTCTACTGTAATACTCTTATAAATTAATCAATTCAACAGTAATATTACCAATATCCAATCTGATTAGAACTTATCCAGGGGGGTGCGACCTGTGGCTCAGTGGGTAGGGCACGGGCCCCATAGACCAAGAATGGCAGGTTTGAACCCGGCCCTGGCCAGCTAAAACAGCAATGAGAATTGCAACAAAAAATAGCCGGGCGTTGTGGCGGGCACCTGCAGTCCCAGCTACTAGAGAGGTGGAGGTAAGAGGACTGCTTAAGCCCAAGAGTTGGAGGTTGCTGTGAGCTGTGACGCCACAAAACTCTACCAAGGGCAACAAAGTGAGGCTCTGTCTCAAAAAAAAAAAAAAAGAAAGAAAAAGGAACTCATCCAGGAATCAGAATATTGTTGGATATCAACAGACATGGAAATTCACCACCTGTTTCCAGCAAGCCAGGAAATCAGCCAGCATTTAGAGATGATAATTACCTTTTTATCTAATGTAAACAAACTTTTATTATAGTGTCTATTTGTTAAAAATCATGTTTAAAGACTATATAGCTTATCACCAAAAATAAACATCATATATAGAATTATGTTTGACAAATGTGGCTCATATTAGTGTCATAAATAAAGTGAAGGTTTTGAGCTATTTTAAATCTTTTTATTTTCAAATAGAGAATTTATGAAATTAGAACAACATACTACTACCCATGCAGTATCAGTTATAAACATTTTGCTAATCTTTCGAACTACTCTCTTTATCCCTACTTTCTAATTTAGTAGTAAACTACTAAAATTTTCTCATGCCAATAAATATTCTTTCATAATATAATTTTCAGAGTTGGCATCATGAATATCACATAATTCACCTAACTAATATGCTATTACTAAACACTGCAGTTTTTCTCTCTTTTTTTGCTATTATGAATAATGTATTCATACATTTATAAGCACGTATGTTTATTGCCATTGGAATTTATCCAATTATTATCACTTCCCAGCCTTTTGGCTAAGATCAAGTGTGAATTTATCCAATTATGTGTAAACATCATATTCTTTGCTCACTTTTCATTTTTTGTGTGATTTACAGTTCTTTAAGTATAAAAGATGATTACTCATATGCCCACAAATTAAAGCTCAAAAAAGTAACCCTCACCATATATTCTACAAATATATTTCCCTATCCATACTTTTTAAAAGGAGGCTTTCAATATTTCAAAACAAATTTCATCCTTCTAAAGCAAACCACTGACCTCTAGTTCACAGGGAATCTATTTATTTCCTTCTTCTAGGCTTTCAATTTAATTTTACAGTAACCTATCAACTTGCAACCTCTTTTTAGCCAAAGTAAGTCATTTACATGAAATCCTGCATTAATTTTACATTATAGGCTCCATACTTCTCTTTCTAAAAACAAGCTTTAGGTTGACTGAGGTACAGTAAACTGCACCCACTAATGTGTACAATTTAATGAGATATAAACTTGTGAATATATATGTCAAACCATCATTACTATCAAGATAAAGAACATTCAGTGTAACCTAATTCTCTGTACCCTCAATGAATCTCAAACAAAAAAATCAAAATACATTAAAATTAAAAAAAAAAAAGATAAAGAACATTTCCATTACTGCCAAAAGATCTTTCCCTCTGTCCCCACCAATAAGCAACTGATCTGCTTTCTGTCTTACAAATTAATTCACACTTTCTTGAGTTTCATATTAATGGAGCTGTCTAGTATATAGTCTTTTGTGTCTGCCTTTTTTCACTAAGCACAAGGATTTTGTGCCTCATTCATGCTGTTACATGGATCTATAGTTTGTATCTTTTTATTGCTAAGTATTCCATTGTGTGGATATACCATATCATGGTTATCCATTTACCTATTAAACATATCCTGGTTTAGGCTACCAGGTTATATACATATACATATCTTCTGGTTTCATTTCTCTCAGACAAATACCTAGGAGTGAAATACCAAGGACAGTATAAAAGGTACATAATTAGCATATTAGGAAAGTTCCAGATAATTTTCCAAAGCAGATATACAATTTTACACTGTCACTAGCATAGCAGTGTATGAGAGTTCTAGTCATTACATGGTACATCCTTGCCAAAATTCAGCAACTGTCATTTTAATTTCAGACATTCTAAAGGATATATAGTAGTATCTCACTGCAGTTTTGTTTTTTTTTTAGAGACAGAGTCTCACTTTGTTGCCCTCAGTAGAGTGCCATGTCGTCACAGCTCACAGCAACCTTCAACTCTTGGGTTAGGGCGATTCTCTTGCCTCAGCCTCCTGAGTTGCTGGGACTACAGGCACCCACCACAACACCCGGCTATTTTTGTTGCAGTTGCCACTGCTGTTTTAGCTGTCCTAGGTGGGTTCGAACCCCTCACCCTCAGTATATGGGGCTGGCACCCTACCCACTGAGCCACAGGCACCACCCCCTCACTGTGGTTTTAATTTGCATTTCTCCAATAGTCAATGATATTGAATATCTTCTTATATGTTATAGGACATTTTATATCTTCATTTATGACCTGTTAAAATCTTCTGCCCATTTTTAATTCTACTTACACTTATTAATAAATTGTAAATTCTTTACATATGCCGGATGTAAGTCCTTGGTAAGATAAATATAGTGTAAATGTTTTCCCCTAGTCTGAGCAGACACTTCCTTTTCACTTCTTTAACATCTTTTTTTGAGACAGAATCTTGGTCACCCTAGGGTTGAGTTCTTGGCATCATAGCTCACAGCAACCTCAAACTCTTAGGCTCAAGCCATCCTCTTGCCTCAGCCTCCTCAGTAAGTAGGACTATACTAACAGGCGCCTGCCACAAAACGACTGACTAGTTTTTCTAATTTTAGTAGAGATAGTGTCTCATTATTGCTCAGGCTGGTCTCAAACTCCTGAGCTCAGGCAATCTACCTGCCTCAGCCTCCCAGAGTGCAAGGATTACAGGCGTGAGCCACTGCAGCTGGCCTTTCTTAACATCTTTAGAAGACAAAAGTTTTAATTTTAATGAAGTCCTATTATTAGTGTTTATGGTTCATGCTTTTTGTGACCTATCTATAAAAACTGTCTACCCCAAAGTCACAAAGATTTCTCTTATATTTTTAGAAGCTTAAAAAACTTTACCTCTCCAAGACTACATTTCTCAATACAGTTACCTTGGGTATTAGAATTTTAATATGTGAATTCAGACCATAGCAGACACTCTTAATACGTAAATCAAAGTAATACGACATAGATTAGAATTAATAATCTCTAAGAGGCCACCAAAGTCCAAACTACTACTATGCAGCAAAATACAAAATAAAAATAACAATCACATGCAAGATATACTCTCATAGAAACAAGGATTTGCATAATTCCAGATAAACTACCTTTGTTATATGTATTTTAAAACAAACACACACAACAAAACAAGTGATAATTAGTGGTAATCTTGAATCTACTCTTAATTCTTTTTTTTCTTTTTTTTTTGAGACAGAGCCTCAAGCTATGGCTCTGGGTAGACTGTGGCGTCACAGCAACCTCAAACTCTTGGGCTTAAGCATTTCTCTTGTTCAGCCTCCCAAGTAGCTGGGCCTACAGGCACCCACCACAACACCCAACTATTTTTGTGTTGCAGTTGTCATTGTTTAGTTGGCCTGGGCAATGTTCAAACCTGCCAGCCTCGGTGTATATGGCTAGTGCCATAACCACTATGCTATGGGCTCTGGGACTGCTTTCAAGATTTATCTGCAAGTGGACCAAAGTATTATTATTTTTTTCCTAGTTGATAACCAGAGTTGAGAATTATCATCCAAAGCCTACATATAGGCTTTTTGTGCTCCCAAACCTAGTTTTTAACAAAGTGCCAGTTGCTGTTAAAGTACTTGTATTGTAATAAAAATTATTTCACAATGCCTCCAATTGAGAACTAAAAAGAGTTTCTGGTAGGGGAAGGAGAATGGTGAGGCTATAAAGTGAAAGTAACATATGAGAAGTCTTGTGGTGATGATACTGTGGAGGATCTTGCTTGTGACTGTGCTGGTAATTACACAAGGCTATACATGCGAAACCGCACGCATATATAAGAATGCACGGATAGCTCCAATTCCCCCTGCAGCCATTGCCGCAGCCAGATGCCAAAACGAAAGCAGCAGAATCAGCACCACTTACCGCCACCGCAGCAGCCCCCATTACCGGAGAGGGAAGAGACTAGAGATGAGGAGGATGGGAGTCCCATCGGGACCACCCAGCCTTCTGGGCCCTCCCCCCATGGCCAATGGAAAGCCTGGTGATCCCAAGTCAGGAAATCACAGAGTAGGAGAAGATATTTGGAACAAATATAACCAATAAAAAGCTCATACCCAGAATATATAAAGAACTCATCCAGACAAGCTATTAGGAAAATTGACAAAAGACCAGAACAGATACCTCATAAAAATGGAGATCTAAATGAACAAGAAATGTGAACAAGTACTCAACATCATTAGTCGTCAAACAAATGCAAGATAAAAACACAATACTTTGAAATTGGAACTCTTGCATGCTGCTGGCTGTAAAATGAGGTACTCACTATGGAAAAAGAGTATGTTGGTTTCTCAAAAAGTTAAAAATAGAACTATTATATGACAGTCCCATTTATACCCCCCAAACTGGAAGTAGGGTCTTGAAGCGAGCGGTATTTGCATATCCATGTTCATAGCAGGACTATTCACAAAGCCAAGAGGTGGAAGCAACCCAAATGCCCATTGACAGAAGAATGGATAAACAAAGTGTGATGCATTCATACAGTGGAATACTATTCAGCTTTATAAAAGAAGAAAATGCTTTCACATACTACAACATGGATGAACTTTGAGGACATTTGGGGCCAGGTGTAGTGGCTCATCCTATAATCCCAGAACTATGGGAAGCTGAAGCAGAAAGAGTACTTGAGGCCAGGAATTTGAGACCAGCCTCAGCAACAGAGTGAGACACGCATGCGCGCCCAACGCCTATCTACAAAAAGTAAAACGATTAGCCAGGCACAGTGACACACTTGTAGTCCCAGCTATTCAGAAGACTGACAGAGAAGAATAACTTGAGCCCGGAAATCTGAGGCTTCAGTGAGCTGTGATCACACCATTGCACTCTGGCCTGGGTGACAGAACAAGACTCTATCCCTAAAAAATAAATATTTTTAAAAGGCAGATACTGTACAGTTCCACTTATCTGAGGTGTCTAAAGTCAAATTCACAGAGACAGTAACAGAGTGGTTACCAGGGGGTGGGGGAAGAGAGATTGAGGAAAGAGAATTGTTTAATAGGTACAGAGTTTCAGTTTTGTTTAATAAAAAAGTTCTGGAGATCCTTTTCACAACAAGATGAATATACTTAACACTACTGAACTGTACACTTAAAAACAATTAAGATGGTAAATTTTATGTTATGTGTTTTTTTAGCACAATAAAAGATAAATTAAACCACCACTATTCACACTCACCAGAATGGCAAAATAAAAAAGGTTAACAATACTAAAAAAAAAACAACTGAGTAAAATTGGAACAAACTCTGTGGACTGTGCCAACCTTGATTTCTTGGTTTTGGCATAGTTCTGTGTGGTGTGAGACGCTAACACTGTGGCAAAGAGGGGGAAGGGGTTTAGGGGAAAGGTGTACAGGACTTCCTTTCTTTATAACATCCTGTGACCTGTAATTGCCAAAATAAAATTGAATACATTTTGAAAAACTAAGTTTCTAAAGTACACTGAAGAAATTCTACAGCCTTTTCACAGTCAAATTTGATTCAGTACACTGCTACAATATATACCCATTACATAAACATCTGGGCGTCTGGCTCCCGCTCTCACAGCCATTGCAGTACATTGAGCTCCATAGAGACAGCGCCGGGGCAAGTGAGAGCCGGACGGGCACTGGGCGACTCTGTGCCTCGCTGAGGATAACTAAACATGGGCAAAGGAGATCCTAAGAAGCCGAGAGGCAAAATGTCATCATATGCATTCTTTGTGCAAACTTGTCGGGAGGAGCACAAGAAGAAGCACCCAGATGCTTCAGTCAACTTCTCAGAGTTTTCTAAGAAGTGCTCAGAGAGGTGGAAGACCATGTCTGCTAAAAAGAAAGGAAAATTTGAAGATATGGCAAAGGCGGACAAGGCCCGTTATGAAAGAGAAATGAAAACCTATATTCCTCCTAAAGAGTAAACAAAAAAGAAGTTCAAG